>JAOQMS010000009.1:3088990-3118993 GCA_027563885.1 Erythroxylum longipes | reverse complement strand
TGAAAAGTATAGTACCTTAATAGAATTATTCCATTCAACTTAGCCTACTAAAAGCATAAATATAGAATGAAATTAAAATACAAGAGGTTGTAGGAAGTATAATTGAAAAGTATAGTACCTTAATAGAATTATTCCATTCAACTTAGCCTACTAAAAGCATAAATATAGAATGAAATTAAAGACATTTACTATAATATGATAATAGTTATCATTAAAAGAAATGATTGCATCACTTTTCTTACCTATACATGATATTATAGAGATAGTATATATCTCTGATTCATGCTTATAAATATACTGAATTTAGATTTAACATTATTACAATGTTCAAGGAATGATAAGAAATAGAATATTGAGCAAAAAGAGCTGATCCAAGTTTATACAAATAATTTATATTTTATGGATCAAATGAGACTTATGCTTAATATAAGTGGCAAAGACACAAAGTTAGATAATCGAAACTATCCTTTCTTTTCATATTGGTTAAATTAAAAAATTGAGAATCTTAAAGTTGCATACAAGGACATACGTATACTTTTGGTTATGAATCGTCTGAAACATGTGAAATTTGTTAAGTTGAAGAATAACTAAATCAACCTTTGGTGAAAGAATAATGATAGTATTGAATTATTAAATCTTATATATGTGATGTGTTAAAAGTAATAACATTTTGTAAAAGGATGATACTTGTATTGCATTGAATTACTAATGACTTTATATGATAGAGTCATAATAACTAAATGAAATATTGATATGAAAAGTGATTGGGAATGTTGAAACACTTTGATGGGATTGATCTAATGAGATTAAAAATTTTCATTTATCTATAGCAAATGAGATTCTCTAATGACTACCTCCACAGTTAAATTCCATAATAGTATAGATGTTTATAAGGAGGAATATGCAATATGAAATATTGTATAATACAATGTTATTTCTGAGCTAAGCTCAGTACTACAATTTACCTTTGAAACTTACAAATACATTAATCGACAAAATTTGATATTAGATATGGAATGCTAGGACTTAGAAAGAGTCAAAGTTAATGATTTAAGGATATTATACTTAGTTGAAGTACATATTATCCACTAAGTTTAGAACTAAATTGGATAATAAAAAGTTATGAGATATCTAAAAGGTTGGATATAATCTTACAAACAAATTGAAAAAATTGTTTATTTCGATGAATAATTATAGGAGAATGGTTCTCATGATATGAAGTGAGAGTAATAAGAAGTTTAAAAAGTTCAAATCTTGTGACAATATATCCAATTAGAACTAGTGCTTTTATTGATGCATTTGATGCATAATTGGAAAGCTATAAGATGTTAAAAGACTCACTTTCATGAGGAATTACAAAGGTTTGTTTGGGGATAATTATGAATTTATCATATCTACAAAAGGTTAGTGGGAGTATAGTTGTCCCCTTTAATGGGACTATGTAGAGATATAGGTTCATAGAGAGAACAATAATTTGTATTTTCAACTGTTGAAAATATAATTGTCCAAGAATATCTCTTATTGGTTATGAAAAGGTAACAACTTAACTATGGGAACAAAATCAATAGAGATAGATATGGAAGCTATTTACCTATTCTCAATCCAAGTGCTAAATGTGTTTAGATAATGTACTAAATGTGTTTAGTATTTGAAATATCTAATAATTTTTTTTAAAAAAAATAATGCCTTCTATTGAATGAAATGATATTACAAGTAAAGGACAACAATGCTGGAAGCAATTACATCAAAATACTAAATGAGCTTAATCTATAAATTAGTGCATATAATATTTCTTTAACTAGTTGGAGAATAAGCTAATTGATTCTCCTGATGGTGCTAATTTCCTGACTGATTTTATACTTGTAATTATATAGGCTTAAGTGCAACATGATATTTATGAAATATTAAAGATATCCATTATTCTATGTATGAGTTGATATTTGAGTTGAAGGATATATGGATGTTAACTTTAGAAGCAATTCCAAATTAAGATATATTTTATTTGAAATAAAATTATTTTGAGATTGTAAAGGCTCCAATGTAGCATTATTTACTAAAAAAAAATACAAAACACATTTATCATTTAAGGGAAATGATTATTTGGATCATAATTTCTTTAATTAACTTGGTATTGTTCCTTGCATTGTTCAGACAGTAATGTACTATAGAATATGAGAGTCTTTAGGCATGTAAAAGGAGCTAAGTTCTCATTATGGATCTAAGTATGTATTTAGGCAATTTCTCTTAATTATAATGATAATTAAGATGAAAGTTATATGATTTAAGCAAGCACTCACTATAGAGAATTTTTAATAATTCTCTCACTATACCACTATCCCAGTAGTAACATGATTATCAATTGGTGATATGGCATAAGATACTTAAATAATTGACTTAACGCAAGTGGGAGATTATTACTTTATGCCCTATAGCTAATCAATTGGTTGTAGTATAAGGACATAATTATTTAAAGGAATTATTTATCTTATACATAATTAAATGTATATTATAAATTGTATAGGCTAAATATACATTATAAATGAAATTATAATTAGATCATAATTATAAAATTAATATTGCATTCATATATAATCCCTAAATTATTCATAGTCATTTTTCTGTTAAAACGAGGCATTAATAGATACGTAAAAGGACTAGCACACACTATGGTTTTTTATTTATGAAGGAAGTAGTCAATCATATATAATAAAGTATGAATATACTTAAACAAATATGTGGGTGCTTGTTAGAGAACAATTTCACTAAATTGACCCGTATAAGAATTCCATTTACAACATTACTTGTATGTTTATAGAAATTCTAATTGTGGTGATTGCATAAGTGATCTTTTGACTTGATATTACCAAAGTTATCTTATATATGAATTGTTATGATTTAATACTACTTATGACCTATTATATTCAAGGACAGCTAAATCAGTAGGCATTGGATATAGCATGAAATATATGAAGGTAGTTGAGTGATCAACATAGGGTTCATCACCCTAAAGTGATTAGAGAGAATGTTCCATTGTTCTCGATTATCATTGATTTGGGAAATCTATGTCCAAGGTAAAATGATGCTTTATAAATTGTTTACAAATATCATTAACTGAATCAATTACTAATGATGGAGAACTATTATGATTAGACTCAAATAAAGTAGACATTAATTTCATGGTCTATGCCTAATTAGAATATTGTATATTGAACGAGTTGAATTATACAAAAAATCATATAGAACCACTTCGACATTCCTAAATATTTAGGTGATCATGATTTGATGCTAGACGCAATCTTAATTTATAGATATTAATTGTTTAATTAGAGAATCAAAGATAAATAAAATTAGTTTAATTTATCTAATCATAAATAAAATTTATGGTTATAATTTTTATCCATAGCCTATTTAGGAACCTAGAGGATCACACACAAAAGGTGGGTTAAAGAGAGAAAAGATGTTTTTAACCAAGTTAGACTTGATTGTAAAGTTTCAGAAACTTTATAGTTAAATATGAGATTTTTTATAAATAAGGATTAATTTGAGATATTGGATATTATTTTTATTTAATTAGAATTATTTGTAATTATAATTTTGATTGAAATTAGAATTTAATTTCAATTAAATAGCTAAAATGTCTAAAACCTAATATAAACAAACTTAGCTCTAAGGGAGCTATCACTCCTTGCTCAACCCTCTCTATAATAGTTCCAGAGTTCTCTTAGCATATTATACTGATATTGTTGAGGTCAAATATTTGTGTAGCTATGGTGGTTAAGATGAGCTAATTTTAGAAATAGTTTGAGGGAAACAACAATAAAAGAGTTAAGCTTTAGAATAAGGTATGAATCAAGATTCATACTTTATTATGATTTATGTGTTGATCATTTTATAGAATGTAAGTGATCTTAGCTTTTGGGAAATTCTACAAAAAAGCTTCTTGTTTATTTTACCGCACACAAGAAAGATTATGATATACAAAAATACTTTTACAGAAGTGAGCAAAAGACAAACATAAAATATTGAGAGAGAGGAAAAAGTTTCTTTGGTTTTAAAATTTCTTCATAAAAAACTATGACAATAATAAGGAACATATGCCTACCAATTTCCATCCTCTTGATTTCAATATTTTTGTATGCCCATAGTTTCCTTTCTCAAATATAAAAATATTAAGGAAACATAAAAGGAAATTTGGAGGTGAAAATTAATGATTAGAACTATAGTTAAGGAAAAGGAATATGTACCCACAAAACTTCCTTTTGTTATTACTTAAATATTTTTGTATCTACAATGTCTCACATAATGATTAAAATATATAGATATATTTATACTACTATTCTTGTTCAAATATTTTTTATTTTGTAGGATATAATTACTAGAGAATGTTTAAATGTTAAAATTTTCTATATTTTTATAGACGTGGTTCTGAATATAATGAAGTGGTGATTACTGGACCTATAGGTGAAAGCAATTAGTTGAGAAAAACAATGCTCTAAATTATTCGACAAGTATATATTCTCGATGATTAAGGCATGCATTATAGAAACAAGCCCTTACATAAGTTATTAGTAAAGGTCTAATCCTAATTGATCACTCCATTCTTGACATTAGCCAAATGATGTTAATTTTAACATTGATAATACAGGTTTTAGCTAAACAAACCCAAATGATGAAAACTGAGAAAGTTTCCTTATGTATGGATCAATATTATTGTACTGCTATTAGTTGAAATAAAACTAACAAAATCAAATTCTACATTTTTTATGAGATAAATTATTGCTGTTTTAATTTTGAGCATATTAAAATTTTAAATTATAATCCAACATGAATTGATACAAAATATTATGTCTTCGTAAATGGTTAAATGAAATTAAAACTGTACATGATTGTATAAATTAAAATAATGTTATAAATGGAAATATAAATCTATGATGGGTATAATTATGATGCTCCAAGTTCCTATACATTTTTCATTTCCTAGAGTTTATACAAATGAATACGATACTTGGTACTTTCATTGATGTTTAACACATGTGTTTGTGAATGTTAATCTATAATTTCATAAATGTATCCATTCATTTAATTAATTTCATAAGTAACACTGTTGATAGTTAGAACCATCCCAATTTAGATGATGGTATATAAAGTTCAACCTTATAATAAACCATGGTATATTTCCTTGAGTACATTCTAGTATAGAAAACCAAATTTAATGTATATATTCATAAAAAATAGATAAGTTGTTTAAAAAATAATGAAAATTTCCAAATTGATAAGCAAGACATGAACTATTAAATGGGAATATATTAACTATATTTAAAGAATATCACGCTTCAATAGAAACTATACCAAGAATAAGTTTATTCAATACCAAAATAATAAAGAAAAGTTACCACTTCATGTTTTAAATAAGTAACAACATTAGTAACAATTTGGAATGCTATCTCTGAGTACAAATCATTCTGTGCCTTAATACAAACTATACTAGTCTTCATTGTATTTAACTTCGATCATATTGGTATACGTATAAAGCCATGTTTGGTGAAGGTTTTGTTTAAAATATTTTAGTGCATAGCGCTATAGTTAACCATATTTATATTAAAATGTTAAACTAGAAATGTGAAGTACATAGATTGGCACATGATGGTGTATTAATTTATTTCCATTAAAGGTGTTTTTTAACACTGTTAACTAAATGTTCATAAGTTCATTCACATTCCTGTTTAAATTTTGGTAGAGAATCATACATATGTCATTATATGATTTTTAGTAATTATTATAAAGCATGATCCTTTTATAATAAAAGCACCATTTTTAAATAGAAACAAGAAGGGAGTGTATGATAACTGCCTTTAAACTTTGTTTATGAATTGCAATACTTATTCCGTTCATGTTCAAGTGCTTTGACTTAAATACACATATCAAACAAAATATCAACACCTATCCATACGTCTATCACACTTGTAAGCATACACTCATTTTTGTATATAAATTAAAGAGGTAGGCCATCACTAAATACCCATTTATGAAATTTATTTTGATATTTAACAAGAAGATCCATAGGTTTTATTTTACTGATAACATCTTACTTATCAAGCTTGGTTAAAGTGTCATTTTAGCCTTTTAACGTGAATGCCCTCGATTACTTAGCTATATCACAACTTATAATTAGCTACTAGCTCTATTTTTAACCCATGTTTTTTAATGGGTCAGCGAAATAGGAAATTTATTTATCACATTCATACAAAACACTTTGAATATATTTTTTCACATTTTACCCACCTTACTTCTTCCTAGTCAATCACTCGCATGATAGGCTGCTAATGATATATACCAATTTAAATAAATTTAATTATAAGTGTATTTAAACAAGTGTCATAAATTGATAAAGTACAATATTATAATCAACATGCATATTCAGCTAAAAAATACTTAAATCACAAACTTCACAAGTTAACTGTGTCCCAACCTTCTTCTTCTTCTTTTAACTCTTCACTAGATGATACTAGTTAGTGTAGGTGTAGCAGTATGGAACTAAAGCTTATATGTCTTGTCCCGTTCTTAACTTTTAATTTAGAGCTACGATTAGAAAGCTTCATATCATAGGACTCTAAGATGACAGCCCTCCTTAAGTGAGTATTATTTAATTTCTCAGGCAAAATAGGGGTTAGTCCATCGAAATCAACACCATGGTAATTAACCAGAGAAATAACTAAAAATATCATGATTAAATAACTACTTGTCTCTGTAAGTGCAGTAACTATTGCGTAAAAAAATGAGTTGATGTGTAAACGTTAATTTTATGTTCTATACACCAAAGTAAAAATAAATACTTTCTGGAACATTTTTACTATAACTTTTTGCAACCATGGTGTGACACATGAATTTATGGAGTAATGAGTTTTTGGACTATGTATAACGTTGTTTTGTGTATTACGTGGTTCAAACACATTTAACTCAGTTAATTTAGTCCAATAAGAAATGGCATGAAAATCATTGTGCTTTTCAACAATTTTATTTAGGAAAACCAAATATTTCTTCCGTAATAAAATAATCTATATTATATGGTTACCCTTTTAATCTAAACTAAAAATTATCTATTTTTTTTGGCTCATATATCAATGTAGTGTAAAATTCAAGAATTAATCATTCATAAACAATATAATCACAATGAATGAATTGATCCTAATGAAACTTGGCATTATAGATTCAACATTTTCTTTTAAACTCAAATCTTCCAAAATTTCAAAATCAAAATATTTAGATGCAATAATATTTTTGGATTGAAGTTTTCAGAACCTTTCACCTTCTTTTTTAGAGAACATAAAAAAAGGAGTGTCAAAATTAGCCGCCAAATCTCTTACACCACTTTTAGATACCTTATTTTTCCTTTGTGCTTAGACTTGTAGGCAAGTTACTTAACTCTTAGTTCCATCTTGTTGAAAAAATTGAAAAGAAGCACAAAATCACAAAAAACGTAAGAGAGAGAGAGAGGCCAAAAAAATGTCTTCTAAAAACCCATAAAAAGATGTTTTCTAGTTAATAAACACCGGATTTTAAGGCAAGGAATCTTTAAATGGAAGAAAAGTGAAAGAAAAGTGTGAAATCCTAATGAAAAGTGAGTGAAAGTTGAGAGAAAACAAGAGAAGAGGGAGTGGGGGCAACTAAGTAGAGAGAGAAAGATGAGAGGAAGGAGGTAGAATGGTGATATAAATAGGCTAGGATTTTATGTGGAAAGGTATCATGCAACCCTTTGCACGATTATGCTAAAGGCTTAGGAGTCGTGTTAATGGGTTGCTCCTCTAAAATTGCATAATCATTTAACCACACTATTATGCAATCTACTAGATATTTTTTCCCTAACCATATGACACTCTTCAAATTATGAACATTCATCATTAAACTCACTAAAAAACATAACAAAAATCATACAAAAATAAGGCACTATCATGTACAAAATTATAAAAAAACCTAACTAAACCATAACATGTTAAAGGTCACTAGCTTAACTATTTTAGTGTAATTGTTTTCAACCAAAAAAAAGGAAAGATTATACTTCCCTTTCATATGAATATTCCCATCTAAAATACGGATTGCATTGATGTCTATTCACTTTGAATGTTTCCTTTTTAACATTCTCAAATTCTAAAGCTCCATGTTTGAATACTTGGGTCATTTTAAAAGCACCACTCTAATGTGACTTGAACTTTCATAGGAACAATTTCAATATTGAATTGAATAATAAAATCACATCTTTAATTTTAAACTTTTTTTCTTGATACGAGAATCATGTGATTTTTAACTTTCTCCTTATATAACTAGGCATTCTTATAAGCAATCAGTCGTAACACTTCTAACTCATTTAATTATAGGAGTCTCTTTTCACTAGTTTTCTTTCAATAAAAATTTAAAGTCTGAGTCACCCAATGTGCCCCATGCTTTAACTTTACAAGCAAGTGACAAGTCTTCCTATAAACAAGTTAGAAGGGTGTTGTACCAATCATGTCTTAAAGGCTATTTGATATACTTATAGAGCATCTTCAAGCTTCAATGCCCCATCTTTCCTTAAACTATTAACCATATTCTCCAATATTCTCTATAGCTCGCAATTAAAAACCTCTATTTAGACACCTGTTTCTGGATGATAAAACATGGCCACTCGATGGTAAACTCCATATCTCTTAAGAAGAGCTTCAAAGGTTTGCTTACAGAAATCGACTCCTCCATCACCTATTATTGCTCATGGCATCCAAGTCTACTAAATAACTTTTTGATGAAATTTTGCACCACTTTTCCATTATTAGTTGAAGTTGCCATTGCTTCAGTCTATCTTGATACATAAATTTCTCCTACCAATATATAGGAGTTCCCTATAAAGTATGGGAATGGCGCTATAAAATCTAATCCCTACATATCAAAATGGTATTCCAATATTCAAGCTGCCATATTGTTTGCCCCATAATGCCCTTCATAAGTATAATCATGACAATGTGTTTGTATGTCTAACATCTCCTCCTCTGGAATACATCTCTTGATCACACCATTAGAACAAGTTTTATAGAGAATTGGCTTATCCCAAAAATAATGAGTGCACTCATACAAGAACCTTTTTTGTTGTTGGTAAAATAAATTAAGGGTAAGGATATCACCTATACCATAATTTGTTACATCAGTATACCACGGAACCAATATGCATTTTATAATCATCAATCGTTTATTAAGTAATCGCTCATTGATATCTTCACCCTGTTGTAGCTCCCCACATTCAAAATGTGATAAGTGATTAACCACCAAGTTTTTCACTCCCTTCTTGTCTTTAATCTCAATGTCGAATTCTTGAAGAAGTAACACCCATCAAATAAGTCTTAGTACCATGTGTTTCTTAGCAAAAATATACCTAAATAGTGTATGCTTGATATAGAAGATCACTTTAAATCCTAAAAGATAAGACCGAAAGTTGTCACATGAGAATACAACTATTAATAAATCCGTCTCAATAGTGGTATAATTGAGTTAGGCTCCCATTAATGTCTTGCTAGTCTAGTTTATTTTGACTAGCGTTACGACGGGCTATCAATAGTAGATAACATAAAGCCTTTTTTCCTTTCATTACCCTAATACACATTCTACTGATTGATCACTAGTATTGCACATAACCTCAAATGGCAATGACTAATTTGGTAACATTAGTATGGGTGCTAAAATGAGTGCCTCCTTTAAACTATTAAAAGCAAGTAAAAAATTATCATCAAAATTAAATAACACATGTTTAACTAATAGATTAGTTAGAGTCCTAGCAATAAGAGGGAAGTCCTTGATAAATTAGCAATAAAAACCCTATATGTCTTAAAAATGTATAAACTTTGATATTGTTTAATAGTGTAAGCTTCTCAATGAACTTCATTTTGGCTCTATCCACTTATATACCTAAGGATGATATTTTATCTCCTAAAACTACACCTTCGTGTACCATAAAGTGGCATTTTTCCTAGTTCAGAACAAAATATGATTGATAGTTGTCCTAGTTCAAAACGAAATATGATTGATAGTTGTACTTTGCATTATGCTTTTATGGGTAATTTAGTATGTTTTTAGTTGTTAATTGGATGATTTGTGTATGTTTAGGTTTATAATTGTCATTTTGATTATATGTCTATCTTTTTGGATGTTATGTGGTTTAGAGCATGTTATTGGGCTTTAATTTTGTGAGTTTGAGGTGTTTTGATGAATTTGTTAGTGTTTGAATTAGGTAAAGAAGACAGAGAAGATTTGGAGAAAGCTCAGAGGAAGAGCTAAGGCCATGATCATGACATACCAATCACGATCGTGACAGAAGCAACCTAGCTAGGGTCACGATTGTAACACCCTTGTCACAATCGTGACAAAATCCAAAACGGACCAGGTCACGATTATGACTTATTGGCCATGATCGTGACAGAAGCCAACCAATATGGGTCTTTTTTGGTCATGATCGTGACTCATTGGCCATAATCGTGACAGAAGCCCAATTTTAAGTGTCACGATCATGACAGGTGTGATAACAGGCACGAGGATTGCTTCCAAACTTAACTTTTTGAGGGTTATTTCAAACATTTGGGACCAATTAAAACCTATTTTTTTTCTCTAAATGGAAAAAGCATATAAAAGCAAAAGAAAGAAACCTTAAAGGGAGAGCCTCAATTTACTATATTTGGAAAGATCCAAAGGAAAGAGAGAAGAGGTGAGAGAAAGAAGGAGCTACTACTGGGCTGCCACTCCCAGTCAACTCCAAATGAACTTCTTCATTTCATCTTGTTATTTCTTTGATTTGATGTATAAGATAGATATGATGATGTTTAAGGATGTTATAAACTCTTTTTAGGGATTTTATTATTGAATCAATGTTAATTTGTTTCTTTTGATGTTAATATGCTGGGTATTGTGATTGTTTTTCGTATACGCATACTTCGGTTATAAATCGAGAGAGTAAATTGATAGAAAAATGATTAGGTTGGGTAATGAGAGTTAAACAATCTAATAAATCATACAAATAATCAAATCGGTAATTTATACAAAGAGAGATATCCTGTGAGGGCCTGATTATCTATTAGAGCTTTTAAGATCTAATTGGATGTGTGGGCTATTCCAAATTAAGAGATTGTGAATTCCTTATTTCAATTCAATTAGGGTTTATGATTTGGGGTTAAAGATTAGAACTCAAGAGAGAATAATCCACCCTTTAAAATTCTAGTATCAATACTAAATTAACTTAAACGTAATCAAGTTAATATTAGATGATAGGATTAATCCACCTTTATTATAAATACTTAAGCTTCCTTGCGTGATTTTTTATTTTTCAATTGGTTGTGCCTAATTTTGATTTCATTGCATTAATTTACAATTTCAATTTTCAATTTATCCATATTCAATTGCTTAATTTTCTGCTCATTTTTATTTTCATTTTAATTACACTTTTAGGCCTTAGATAAGTTGGAATTCGATTAGTTCACTAATTCCTCCTGGGATTGACACCTCATATACTATGCTTACGACTTGTGCACTTGTGGAATATTAATGGTTTTATAAATTTAAAACTTGCTCAACAATTTTTTGGTGTCGTTATCGGGGAATTAGTTTAGGACTTTTGGAATTATTACCGTTTCTTGTGATTATGGTACCCAATCACACGAAATTAAAAAAAGAAAGAGAAAAGAATTTGGTCGTAAAGTAGAAGACACATCAATTTGGACATCATAAGGCAATAATGAGGAACTCGATAAGTTAAGTGCCAAGAAGAAATAGGAAGAACATTGGTGGATGAAGTAAATAATGGTGAGTGAAGTGCCTTTATGGACTTCATGAGGCCAAGGTTTAATGCCTATCATCAAAGAATTTCACGACCACCAATGCAAGCCACACACGATTTATTTAAAGAGATGGCGAGCAATAGATATTTTGTAATCAGAACGAAATATACAGTAGTTAACCTTCTCAGATCCAGAAGGAATTATTACTGTAGATTCAGTGATAACATTGCAAGCTAAAATTTACAACCTTACTAAGGAAATGAACAGCCTGATAGCTGCCTCATTCTCTCCATTCAAAGTAATAAAACAAGTATATGAACTATATGGATGAGAGGGTCATATCACAGTTGATTGCTTCCTAATGGAAAAAAATGGCACAATTGAACTTCAACAAAGTAAAATTTGATCAGGGATATAATCATCCTTATTTGAACACGTACAATTCGGGGTGACAGAACCACCCAGATTTCTGTTAGTTTAACAATGTAAGGACTCATATAGGACATCAAAACCTATTAGGATTTCAGTAAGATGAGTCCAGTTCATGGGATTCTAAATTAGAGAAGGTAGAGGCCCAGAAGAGACTAGAAGGGAAGTTTGAGCAAGTAACAGAAGATGATGTCTCTTCTATATATAACCTAGAGTTTCAAATGGGCCAACTTTCTAGTAAATTTTGTAAGAGAAGTGTGGAAAACTTTTTAAGCAACATAGAAGTAAATCTAAGAGAACAAGTAAGGTTATTAGATCTAGGAGTTTTAAAGAGCTAGAAGAACTAGTGAAAAGACAAGTTGAAACCCACCTTATAAAAGACCAAGAGAATAAGAAAAAGGATGAAGAAAAGAATAAGGACCCTCCTTATACTCCTCCTCCACCTTACACATCGAAAATATCATTGCCACAAATACTTTGAAAGAACAAATTAGATGTACCATTAGCAAAGTTCGTAGAAAAGCTAAAGAAATGACAAATTTACTTATCTTTTATGGAAGTGCTGAAACACAAGTACATGAAGTTCCTTAAAGACATATTATTTGCCAAGCGAACTTAGAACGATAATCAAACGGTAGCCATGACGAAAACCTCCAGCTCCTTAATTACCTACCATATGCCCTCATAGTTGATAGATCTAGGGAGCTTTACAATACCTTATGTAGTTGTTAATTTAGAGATTTCAAAATGTTTATGTGACTTACGTTCAAGTATAAACCTTATGCTTTTGCCAATTTTGGGGAAACTAGGGCTAAGAGATGTGAAGCCAACATCTATGCATATTTATTTAACGGACCAGTCAATAAAGAAACTGTAAGGCTTGGTAGAAAATGTGCCTATAAAAGTGGACAAGTTTATAATTCCTATGGATTTTGTCATCCTGACTTTGAAGGGGATCAAAATTGTCTACTAATTCTTGGTATTCCATTTTTGCCCACCGAAAAAGCTTTAGTAGATGTCCATAAAGACAACCTCATCCTTCAGATTGGAGATGAACAAGTGAAATTAAACATGAATAAGGTATCAAAGAATCCAAAAGAGGGTATCTAATTTATGAGAATTGATGAAGTCAAATCTTTAAAGGATCAAGAGGAAGAAGAATAGATGAAAACAAACATAGAGGTTGAAGCATATAAAGAAGTCTCTGTTCCAGAAGCTGAAGAAGAAGAGAATGAAGAATAGAGGATATAGGGTACAGAGGTTGAAGAAGATACGAAAGCCTCTATTCATGAAGTGAAAGAAGAGGAGGAGACGAGGTTGACTGAGGAAGAACAAGAATAGCTTACCCTCTTACAGGACAAAATACTAGAATCAATAAAAGATTTAGGAAGTTTTTGTTATTCCCTATTTTATTGATAGTTTGTTTGTAAAAAGGACATTGTTGAACTAAATTGGTTTTATTAATTTTATTAATATTTTCCTTTTGATTATCTTACAATTTGTAACTTATTTACATGTTACAAAACTAAAATTTGGCAACACAGGTGGAAGCAAGCAACTCATAATTGACCCAGGTTGAGTGTGGAAGGAAAAGGTACATCAAGCTAGCGATAATAAATGAAGAGTTTCATAGGAGGAAATCTATGATTTTTAACTTTGTGTATTTCATCTTTCGTATTAGATTAGGTTTCCAATTCTGTTTGTGCATTTTTTTGATACAAGTTAAATATCTTAAAGAAAGCAAGCATAAGAATGACTTGGGTTTTCTTTGTCCTTCTCTTTTTCACATTGGATAGGAATGGTGTGGAAGGCAAAATAATGAGGTGATGGTGCAAATATAAGGTATGGAAGGAACTCAATTGTGACACGAAGGAAAGAATCAAAAATAGTAAACGACTGTGAAAATTCCTAGTGTCATAATCTTCACACGTAGGCCACGATCGTGACTCATTTCTGATGCTTCTGTCATGATCGTGAGCTATTTCTGATACTTCTGTCACGATCGTGGTCTACAAGGTCACAATTATGACTTAGGGCAGGGGTAGAATGTGACACACGATTTTCATATCTTTTTTTTTCAATTTTACCCCTCCTTTCTCCTCCCTAACCTATATATTCACCGTTACCCTCTTTTTTCTCACCCACACCACTTCACTCTCTTTAGCAACCAAACTCTCAAATCCTCTCCCTTCTCTCTACAAAAGTCTTTATCTCTCTAAATTCTTCACACCTCTCATTCCAGTGGGACTAAGAATTAAGTAAACGATCAAGCTTGCTCAACCGAAGGGCAAAGTTCAAGTATCGTGTCGCAGATAAAGAAATCGTGTAGTGGATTACAAAGTGCCTTTTTCAATTTACTTAGAAGAAGAAGGTAATTGGTTCAAAACCCTTAGTTTGAAAAAATTGTTGTGCTTCAATATTTAGATTTTGAAATACTAGAAAGAATTGGATTGAGAGAACGAGTTAAGAACTTAAGGTGAAGAATTCACTGAGAAAAATTTATGCACTTTAACTATTTCATTTATGAAAAACTCACCCTAGAATTGTTCACCTCCCTTCAATTTGAGCTTAGTAACCCTAAGGATCTATGGATTCGGTTTTGGGGTGAATTGTATGAGTTAAATTATGAGATTTTGTGTGAAATAGGGGGATTCTTAGAATCAATAATAGTGGACAACACAATGACTTTTGTGCCATATTTTATTGGACCGAACTGACTGGGCTAGAGAATTTTAACCCTAAAAATGCACATAATAATATAATTTGTAGTCCTGAACACTTGTTGTTACATAATTTCATATGTTAAACATTGTTTGACAAAAGTGAAAGAAAAAAGTGTTCAGTTAAGGAACTTTTCATATTGTGGTGCATAGATCATAGAATCCAAGTTTACACTTCGACCCACTTCTTTAATGCTATTATTCTACTCCAAAAAAAGAAGCAATAATCTAAGCATGGGGCATTTAGTTACGGCTAGTGTGGATTATTATAGTGTGAATTATGATGGACTAACTGTGCATTTTCCTAAGTTCCTTAACACTCGTCACTTAACAAGAGATGAGATCTTGAAGTCCCACAATATATAACTTCAAGATATCGGCGCAAAGTCTCATGTTAGGAACAAGGCGGGATAGGCTAGTTCAAGTTCAGTGCCACCATAACATGAAGAGGAATCAATCAGCGAAGAATTAGGAGAGGAAGAGATAGCTGGATGGGAGAAGGTACTCAATGCAATTTCAAACATTAACAAGGGAACTTAAAAAATGCTAAGGTGTTGAAAGAGATAGCAAAGGAGCAAATAAAATAACGCCAAGACATTTGTGGCATCTACAACTACTTCGTTGCTCAAGGTGTGGAGATCCCACCTCCAACACGATCGCCATCACCACCTCAATCACCATGACTGGTTTTTATGCTCTAACCCTTATCTTTTTATTTTTATTTTATAATAACGCCAAGACATTTGAGGCATCTACAACTACTTCGTTGCTCAAGGCGTGGAGATCCCACCTCCAACACGATCACCATGACGGGGTTTTATGCTCTAACCCTTATCTTTTTATTTTTATTTTATTCTTATGTTTTCTTGCCATTTTGTTTTATTCCTATATTATATGTTATTTGTTCTTCTCACATTAGGGACAACATGTTGTCTAATTATGGGGAGGGTTGTGTGCATTTATTGTTTTTATTTTAAGTGTGAATTTTGCATATTGTATGTTAGTCTTGTTTAGGTTTTCATGATGTGAATTGTGTGAATGTGTTAATGGATAGGACTTAATGGAATCAGTTTAGCTTTGAATATAGTCTTTTAGGTTATAAAGATTTATTAACTTGCGAAATTAGCATCCTAGGTTGCTTTAGTTAAATATGCATGTTAATTAGGATATGATGTAATTTCATTTATCCTAGGAATTTTGCACATACATTTATAATGTTAGGTCAATTGAATAAGTAGCATTGTTGGTATCCTTTCATGAGAATGATTAGCTAAAGAAATGAGGTAGGCATTACAATGTGAAAAAAAGTGTATTTATTAAATAAATAACTATTTTGCTGGCCTATAGGTTATGAATAGATCTAGTAGCCAGTTAAGAATGTGATCTAATTGAGTAACCAAGAGACATTCATCACAAATGTTTACCTTCGCATCAAAAGGATAAAATGACATTCCAACCAAGCAAATTAATAAAACATGACCTAGTTGAGTAACCAGGGACATTCTGATGTGTGTAAGTTTTAATTAATTAACCTCAATATTCAACAAGCGTACGAGTCATTCACGTAGTACCTAAGGTGTCGATCCTACGAGGAGGGATAATCTAATCCTAAAATCTAAGGCCAAAACAATTCGCAAAATTCAAAATGTAACGGAACTAAAACGAGATTTCAATTCAATCAAGCAAATCAATTTAAGAATCAATCACGAAAATATTAATAATTTACCAGTTGCAACACACACTCAAGAGTCAACCTAATGGAATTACCAATTGAGAGAAAGGGAATTTTATCTATCCTTAATGCTAACCTAATTAATTATGAATTACTGGATTATTGGTTCTAGACGATTCTAGGGTTGGTTACTCTCTCTTATGTTATAACCATTAACCTTAAATTATAAGCCCTAATCAGATTATGAAAGTTGCAATTTCTCAATTAGCAACCTATCTAAAACCCTAATTAGATTTGAAGTTGTCTAATAAACTATAGGAAATCTACGCAAGATCTCTCTTCGCCTAATTTACCAATTTGATTTAATTTTTGTTCTATTAAATCACCTAACTCTTGTTAGTCCAATTTACTTATTTTCTTTTGATTCACTCTCTCAGTTTATTATCGAATTATGCACATCTAGAATTAAATCACAGTAAATCTAAATAACACATAAATAATCATATTTCATTAAATCAAAGATAAAACCCCGAAGGTGAGTTTAAACATCGTCAACATTCAAAAATCCTATCATCAACTATTTTTCCAAATTTATATAACAATAAAACTGAAAATAGCAGGAAATACGAATTGAATGAACGAAGGGAGGCAACGACATTGAGAAACTCCTGATTTGGGAAGTACGTCAAGTCAACTTCTTCTCATCTGCTCTTTTCCTTCTTCTTTTTCTCTATCTCTTAATAATCTCTCTAGGGTTTCTCTAAAAGTGGTTGATGCAAAAGCTACCTTCTTCCTATTTTTTTTTGTTCTTTAAATATCCTCTTGTGTTTTGGATAACCCTAGGATTTTTTTAGGGTCCGAAAGGTCCTAAAAATCCTTCGAAACTTAATGTTCTTAAGTGTCTGTGCATCTTCCTAGCGCAGGCCACGACCGTGGCCTACATCTGAACCTTCTGTCACGATCATGGCATGCAGGTAATGATCATGGGCCATTCCTGGGGCTTAGGCCACGATCATGGGCCATTTGTTCGACCCAAATGTCTTCCAAAACTCCTCTGTTCTCGATATTGACCTTGAAACACTAGCAAACACATCTAGGTACCTCAAAAACATAATATTTAAGCTCAAAAGCTTGTACTAACATTTAAAACACTTAGAACAAAAATAATTAACAAACTAACACAATTCTAACCTAAACACATACTAAATGATCGAATTAACGACTAAACACATATCAAACTATGCCTTAAAACACGATGCAATTTACATTTATCACATTCATCACAAATGTTTTCCTTCTTGTCAAAAGAATAGGTCAATGCTAATGAAAATTAACAAAAATAGTTTTTTGATAAATAAAACATAGTGATCTTTATGAATAGCTTGAAATTAAATGAAAAGCTACTTAGGGATAGTTACAATTTTGATTGACTGAATAATTATCAATATGTGTTCAAGTGATGGGGTTGATGAATTTGACATTAAGGTCCTGATTAGTATGTATATTTAGTCCGAAGTGATTAGCCACATACTTCATAAGTTAGAACAACTTGAAGGTTTATGTTTGAACTTAAATTATTTTTGTAAACTTCAACATCATTGTACCATTATTGCATATGCATGTTGATATGTGTTATTGTTTAATGTGTTTGTGTTTGTGTTTTGTTTTGTTTTTTCTTGAGGACAAGAAAAAGTTCAAGTGTGTGAATGTTGATAGTTGTAGTTTGCATTATGTTTTAGTGCGTAATTTAGTATGTTTTTGGTTGTTAATTAGATGATTTATCCATGTTTAGGTTTAGAATTGTGTCATTTTGATTATAGGTTTATGTTTTTCAATGTTATTTGGTTTAAAGCACGTTATCAGGCTTCAATTTTATGTGTTTGAGGTGTTTTGATGAATTTGATAGTGTTTAAGATCAGGTAAAGAATATCGGAGAAGATTTGGAAAAAGCTCAATGAAGGAGCTAAGGCCACAATCGTGACACACCAACCATGATCATGACAGAAGCAACCTAGACAATGTCATGATTGTGACACCCTTGTCATAATCATGATAGAAGCCAAGCAGGACCAGGTCATAATCATGACTCATTGGCCACAATCATAACAGAAGCCCAATTTTCATTGCCATGATCATGACAAGCAGATAACAGACATCGGGACTTCTTCTAACTCAACTTTTTTAGGGGTTATTTTAGACATTTAGGCTCGGTGAAACCTAGATTGGAAAAGCATATAAGAGTAAAAGAAAGAAACCCTAAAGGAAGAGCCTTCATTTGTTACATTTAGAAAGGACCAAGGGAGAGAGAGAAGAGGAGAGAGGAAGAAGGAGTTGCTGCTACTACTGCCACTCTTAGTCCACTCCAAGTGAATTCTACATTTTATCTTGTTATTTCTTTTATTTGGTGTATAAAATGGATAAAGGCTGATGATGAATTTGGGTATAAGGATGTTCTGAAATCTTTTAGGGATTTGTTCTTGAATTGATCTTAATATGATTACTATTGATGTTAATGTGTTGTATATTGTGATTGTTTGTCGTATTTGCATGCTTCGATAATAAATCGAGAGAGTGAATTGATAGAAAAATAATTAGGTTAGGTAATAAGAGTTAAACAATCTAATAGATCACACAAACAATCAAATTGGTAATTTATACAAAGCGAGATCTCGTGTAAGGACCCGATTGTCAATTAGAGTGCTTAAGATCTAATTGGATATGTGGGCTATTTACTAATTAAGATATTGAAAATCCCTTAATTCAATTCAATTAGGGTTTATGATTTAGGTTTAAAGATTAGAACTCGATAGAGAATCATAGATTGATATCGAAGTAACTCAAAAGTAATCAAGTTAACATTAGAAGATAGGATAAATCCTCCTTTAAAATTTGATTAGTTCACTAATTCCTCATGGGATTGACACCTCATATACTATGTTTACAACCTATGTGTTTGTAGAATATTGAGAGTTTTATAAGATTAAAACTTGTTAAAAAGTGATTCTTCACATATTTAAATAACTCTATCTAAAATTGTCAAACAATGATCAAAAGAGTCTCCAAAGACTAAAAAACCATCCATAAAAATTTCCTTAATGCCTTTTAATCATATTTATAAAAATAGACATCATATACCTTTGAAAAGTTGCTGGTGTGTTACATAGCTCAAATGACACCCATCTATAGGCAAATGTTCCATAAATACATATGGAAGTGTTCTTTTTTTTTTTATCCTCTGGATAGATGAAATTTTGATTGTATCCTAGGTATCCTTCAAGGAAATAATAGAATGCATAGCCAACCACCCTTTTAATCATTTGATCCATGAATGGTAGAGGAAAGTGATCCTGTTTAGTCACTGTATTGAGCCTCCTGTAATCAATACAAATTCTCCAACTTGTGATTGTGTAAGTAGAGATCATCTCATCATTTTCACTCTCCGTCACTATTATGTATCCTTTCTTAGGAATACATTCTATTGGACTAACCCATTCATTATCCAAAATAGGATAAATAATACTTGCATACAACATCTTTAATACTTCCTTCTTGACCACTTCTTTCATGTGAGGGTTTAACCTTCTTTGTCTTTCCCTCTCCACCTTCCTTCCTTCTTCAAGGTTAATCCTATGCATCACCACATTAAGACTTATACCTCTTATGTTAAAATTTTTCCATCTTATGGCTCTCATCCTTTACCTTATAGTCTCTACCACTCTTTTCTTGTTCTCTTTCTATGTAGTTTGAAATTATGATGGGTAAAGTATGACCTTCACCTAGAAAGGTATACCTAAGATATGAAGGTAAGGGCTTCAACTCGATAACAGGTGGTGTCTCAATGCAGGGTGGCATAGGTGCTTCCTTTCTCACTAAGATCGCTTGCTTTAATTTAACAGCTAACTCCTCCTTTCTAGATCTCCTTCATCTTCTACTTCCCCAACACTCACTTCTTTTTTATTGCACGCCTCTTGCTTTTTTATACTTACATGCACTATATCAATCTTCACACAAAAGTTGCTTTCCTTTGGATTCTTTAATTCTTTATTCACGTTAAATTCAACTAGCTCATTGCAAATTTAAAGAATGTGTTTCCCTTTATGCACATCTACCAATGCTTTTGTCGTCTTCATAAATCATCTACCAAGAATTATTGGGCAATTCCTTTCCTCTTGAAATTTTAACACTATAAAGTCCACTAGTATAATGAAATTTTCCACTTTGACTATCACATCCTTTACCACACCAAATGACTTATTTATGGGTTTATCCACCAACTGGATGAGCATAAAAGTCGGCTTCACATCTCCTAGCCTAATTTCCTAAAAATTGAGATAGGGATGAGATTAAAACTCACACCCAAGTCACATAAAAATTTAGGAAATTCTAAATTACCAACAACATAATGTATAGTGAAACTCCCTGGGTTTTTCAATTTTGAAGGCATATGGTTAGTAATTATGGAACTACAGCTTTTAGCAAGAGAGATTGTTTAATTATCCTCTTAAGTTCACTTATTTAAGAGTATAACTTTGAGGAACTTTGTGTACTTGGGCATGTATTCCAAAGCTTCCACAAAAGGCAAGTTGATTGGTAATCTCTTTAACTTCTCCATGAACTTTGCAAATTTCACATCTAATTGATTCTTTTGCAGTCTTTGTAGGAATTGAATCTTTTTGTATATAGAGAGGGAGAAACATATATCGTTTCCTTTTTCTTCTCTTCTTCCTTGTCCTTTTTCCCTTGGTCTTCTACTTAGGTGGATTTAGCTTTCTTATTGGATGGTTCTTGATATGTGTTGCTTTGATTATGCATTTATTCCATAACACTTAATGATTATTGCTATAAAAATGCTTAAGATACTCATTTTAGCTCACATTTGATTTTAGGTACATTTCAGAAGCGAAGAAGCTAAAGTGACCCGAAAGTATACTCATTGAGCCATCTTTTCAATGTTTATACTCTATAGTCTTCATAGAGAAAGAATAAGAAAAAGATTACACGAAGAAGAGACAAGATAAAGCATGAAAGTGAAGAACAAAAGAATAGAAGCTATGAAGTGGCTCACGGCAGTTGTCTCATAGCAGTGCACCAAATGGCATAGGCAAAAGACCACTCACACGCCCATGCCATGGTGTGTCATAGGTGTGACACACCACTCACACCCATTACACACCAAGTCACTGGGGTGAGGCTAAGCCAGCTCACTAAAACCCTAGCTTTTTAATATAAAAGCTGATGTTGGGTGACTATACAGATATGAAAGTTTTTAGTGATTTCGGTTGGGAGAAGAGTGAAGCTTCAGGAGAGAATGAAGAGAGCAACATAAGCTCTCAATCATGAGAGACCTATGGAAGGGTGGCTTCTCAACGCCAGTTTAGAGGTGACATCAATGCTAACGACCTGCTTAAGCATTCTTTCCTTGTATTTGTTGTTTCTTTCTCTTATTATGGATTGATTATATTATCCTATGCATATGGATTTGGGTTTTATGTATGAATGATTATATTATCGTATAGTTCGATTGTTTGTGTATGAACCCAGAGCTAGAATTTCAATATAATCTGTAATTGTTATATTTGAGATTCATTTGTAGTAAGTAATGGTTCATAATCATTAAGGATAACATAACCTAGGTTGAAATGATTCGAACGTATGTGATTGTTACTTAGATTAATCGATTTTCCTAATTTGTAATGCAACTACCTAATTGAATCTAGAGATCGTATTATAGGTTATTCGGTAGTTAGGTTTAATTAACGATCGTATATTAATTAAACACGACCTAAGGGAAAACTGGGTTAGTAGAGCTTATCATTAACCTACGATTAATATTTCATGGAGACATAAAAGAGGAACAATTTAACAAAATATGTTTAATTAGGGTATATGCTGAGATTGAACCAAAGAGCTGGACTCTTAAAGAATCCACCACTTTCATCATTTTTGCATGTTTTCTTTAATTTGCATTTATTATTTTGTTTTGTTTTATTTTCTTATTTTAAACCAAACCAAACCCCATCCCCCCAAAACCTAAACATCATTTAATTTCATTTCAAAAGCTAACCAAACACTCTCTATGGAATCGACTTAGACTCACCACTGTTATAGTAGTAGGTCTAGTTTATTTTGTGTAGTGTTACAATACGCTAACGTCAATTTTGGTACTGTTGATGGGGAGTGTGATGTTTTAGTTTTTATTCTTGATTTTATTGGTGTTTTGCACATATTTATTTGTAATTAGTTTCTTTTCAGTTATTCTTTGATCTTTTTACTTTTTATTTTGAATTTTTGAAAAAATATTCATGGACGGAAATAATTTTTTCTATAATTCATATTCCCAATCTTATAACCATGTTTGGAGTGATCATACAAACTTTAGTTATATATAGGATAATCAACATAATTACTTCCTTGATAGAACACAGGACACACAGCAATTGCCGTATAGACCAGTAGCTTCTTATCACGACTCAAGTTCATATATGAAGGACTTGCTTAATATTATAACTGCTAACAATATTCAACTTCAACAGGGTATTCAACATACTGTACAACAATTCCAAGAGGATATGATGCAATTCCACTAAGATACAATTTCTAGACTCCAGAACGTGGCAAGCTAGATGGGTTAGATGACAGAAGCTCTTAACCGCCTAGCATCACAAAGTGAAGAAGAGCAACCTTATTAACCCAAGGTGTACCCAAGCGACGTTAGTGTAGAGACCTTATAGAGTGAAGAGGAGATTAAGAATTTTGAGAGCACTATTAAAGTAATTGCTTATGTGGAAGAAATGGAGAAGGAGCTCAAAGTAGAAAAGGATACATCTTTTCTCTCAGAGGTAAATACTGAGTTTCAATTTGTTGTTAAGAATAACTCTTTACCTTTACCTAGTGGGTTGGAGAAATTGAATGAAGAAGAAAAAGGTGAAGAGACATTCCAAATATTTGAAAAGTGCAGGGAATCAGTAGAGATTGAGAATATGAAGATAGGGCATATGTTGAATATGAAGGATTATCAACTATGACCCTATCCAGAAAAACCTCACGTAGAGGAAGCTCAAACTGTAACACCTGAAGATCATAATTTTGTCACGTGAGGAAAGTATGGAGTTGAGCCAGCGACACTAAATAAAGGCGCTGCTAAGGAGGCAACCTAAAGGAAGTTAAATTTCTTTTTCCTTTACATTTACGCATTTAGTTTTTATATGCATGTATGTTTTTAGTTGTTTGTTTTTAGTTGTTTTAAGTTTTCAACAAAAAGAGAGAGAGAATTAAACAAACAAATGAACATTTTCTCTTTTTTCTATTGCTTCTAGGACTA
This sequence comes from Erythroxylum longipes, assembly GCA_027563885.1. NCBI lineage: Eukaryota > Viridiplantae > Streptophyta > Magnoliopsida > Malpighiales > Erythroxylaceae > Erythroxylum > Erythroxylum longipes. Next base: position 3,095,065 of record JAOQMS010000009.1, on the reverse strand, counting down.
TATAGTCATGATTAGAGTGTTAATTGACTACAAGAATCTATGGCAACTTGAGCGTTTACTTTTGCTCTTATGATTTGTCAATATGCATTATCTTTAAAAGAGTAATGACTAATGGTAGACAAAGTCAGTGAGATTTTAAACCTTTATAGACTGATAAATCCTTATCAGTCTCATTGTCTTTTGTTTATGTGTGACCTTCATGACATTTACATCCTAACGTTTGCTTTGATTTTCTATTTAAGACCACATTTTTATCACATGCATTAACATGAAAATGATTAGGCATTCTTTGTTTTTCCAAGCTATATTAGCCAAATAACCTATCCATTGTTGTGAATTCTCCGTTGTTAACCCCTTTTGAGCCTTATTAGCCTTTCTTTTTTGTACAAACCATATTACGTGCTATCAAACTTAACCAAATGTCCTACCCAAGCCATAAAGCTTGTTAGACCCCATTTCTGGAGTCTAACTCGAGAGTCATAAAACATGTGCGCAGCATTCTGTAGGGTTCTTATAATGGAATCTCATTAGCCATCAAAGTTTCATCTTCATTCTCATAACATCCCAAAATTCCATAATTGAGCACTTGATATATGACAATCTATTATTATGTTTATATCCTCAATCGTCACCCTTAACATAACACTCATTTTATCTCTTATTTCCATAACAAACTAAGTATATTTCAAGCTCCATTCAAGCCTAAATGTATCATAGGAAAGCATTGATAAGCCCACAAATTATAATTGTACATGATTTGGGAAAAAAAAGCATAACTTTCACTATGGATGTTAGATCAAGGTCATTCAAGTACGGTTTCGAGGAGGACTTCGATTTTTGCAAATTCTGTGAAGACCCCGAAAAGAGATTTTATCATCTAAAGGGTTAAAATTTTCACATTATATAATTATCCCGAGAATGTCCACTTAGCGGACATATATCCCTCCAAACAGACATGAACTAGGCTGGAACACTGGAATTCCTGAAAAGGTCTGCCCAGCGAACATCAAGTCCGCCCAACGGACATTTACGGGTCAATTTTCAGCTTTCTAACTCCTACAAGTTACCTATGACCCCTCTTATGCATATCTATCATTTCTAACTTATTGTCTACATTATTTCCCTTCATTCTCACTTCCATTTCAGCTCAACATCATTAACAACCAAATCATAATCTATGTTTGGTCATCAATCCAAAAATATAACATTTAAACTTATGCACTTTTATCATAAGTTTCTGCACATGATCATATAAATACAACATTAACCATGTCAATACATTCTTCAATGATTCAGCACAAATTCAACTCCCTTTATCACCTTTATTTCATCTCTAACTTATCACACTAATTCTTCCCATTTCAAAACACCATAGTACTCATTTTCTGTTAACTCAAGTAAAGAAAAAGGCTATAATGTGTCCAGCATACACCTTGTGTAGTATCACTAAATTGTAAAAAGCATATCTCTTAACTCCGAAATCCAAAAGTTACAAACTTTATATCAATGGAAAGCTAAGAGAATAAACTACAACTTCCAAGAAGACAACCTTGTCCAAATCAGCCTAGATTAATACAATTTTCCCCCTAAAGTTAGAACACATATTTTACCCCTATGAATGCTTGGAAAATGCAATGCGACAACTTGGAAATTCATAAGCAAAACATAAATATATTTCATTAACATCAAAAGGAAAGATTTTTACAAAGCTTTAATGGGAATTTCAAGCCACAAATACATCATTGGAACTCATAATACAAAATACAAAATATACATGAATGAGTAATACTTAAAATGCAGCTAAAGCCTTGTGTTTTCATAAACTAACTTAAATACAAAAATATGCAAACTTAGAGTGTTGCCTTAACTCTCTATCACTCGATCTCTTGCTCTTCACCTGAAGATGGGGAGGAATGGGGTGAGCTTAAAAGCTCATGGGTAACAAGTTTAAAGCTGAGAAACAAGCAAAACCATTGAAAATATTCGTTAACATAGTAAATTGCATTGAAACCATAAAACATGTGTTTCTCAAATTCTCAAGCTTGTCAAACAATTCATAAACAAAATAGGTCATGTATTTCTCAACTTATCAAACAATCATAAACACATAAGCAATCATAATGGTTTAGGTGGTCTATAAATAGAATGGACCCCTTTGGGTAGTCCATAAACATAAGGGAGTTCTTGCGAATCTCCAGTAATAACAGAATGGACCCCTTAGGTAGTCCATAAACATAAGGGAGTCTATAAAAGAGCTCCATGCCACTAGTGAGCAGGCGGGAGAAGCATTTAACATGGTCAACGTGCACGTGACATAACAAAATGGACCACCACAAACCCACACAAACATGAATTTCATATCTTGTAAACATCTTACATAAAAGGCACATTTCCGAAACATGATTTCCATAAGCATGATAGTTTTCAAATACAATTTCCATAATTATTTTATAAATCATCATCAAGATTCATGTACCAAACAGTAGCAATTACTTAAATCATTTAAGAAGCAATAAATGCAACATTTATAAAGCAATTGAAATCATTTAACTTTATTGATTTGGAAAAATATTCATGGCTCATTAACTCAACTATAAACATGTAACCTACCTGAATTCCTTGCTTAAAAATGCCCCTCCTCTTGCTCCTCTTGCCTTTCTTGATTCCCTTTAACATTGACATAAAATCCAATTCAATAAGAATGCAAATTAAGAACCCAAAAAGTATATTAATTAAAAATTGATTCTAGAATACTCAAACACATGTATTTCCTAAACTTTATAAACCAAAACCCTTCTAAAAATCCAAAGTATTAAGCATGGGCTTACCTTGAATCTTCACTAAACAAAAAGATGTTTGGCTCAAATGGAAGCTCTTCTCTTCCTCTTTCTTTTCTCTTCTTGAATACCCTCAAAATTACTCTTGAAAGCTAAGAAAAGATGAAACCCTAACTTGCTTCTTCTTTCTTTTCTCTCTAATGGCTGATTCTCTCACTTCTCTTTCTTTTTTTTCACATTTTTCACTTCACTCTCTCTTCATTCACGTTTTTGTTCATTTAGTGTACAAGACACACTTTTTCCTCTTCCAATTCTACCCTTAATGAGTGTTAAAAGTCAATCCTACCCTTCTTTTAATGCTTCATGCCTTTTAATCTTAAGTGACATGCCAAAATTGCCCTCAATACATTCCTACTGCTTAATTTAATTAACCAGTGTAATAAAACCTACTAACACTGAAATAAATAATTAAACTCTAATAATAATTCTATCATGACCTAATAATTTATTTAAATCATGCTTAACTCAAAAAAAATTCAGGGGCCAACAAAGCTAGTGGAACATTTATTGATTGTTGATGATTGTGGGTGTGCAAAAGTATAAGTGCGGGGGTGTCCATATTATGGGATGGTTATAATTGATAGGATGTCAATTTATGTCTTATCATTGAAGTTTCATGTTGATGTAGCTTCTTTCAAATTTTATATGAAAAAAAAGAGAAAAGGAAAAGAAAAGGAAAGGAAAATAAAAAGAAAAGAAAAATATGTGTTTAAATAAAATTATCAAGGTGGAAATGCATATGTGTTGCAAAGTTATTTATGATTAGTCTTTTCTCCTAAAAATATATTGAATGAGTTACTTAAGTATGTAAGATATGAGGTAGATGTTGCTTGATCACTGGTTCCTATATGACAAAGTTTTAATATTTTTAACCTCGATATTACCGCAACCGTATGGGTTGTTCGTGTAGTACCTAAGGTGTCGATCCCACGAGGAGGAATAATCTGATCCTAATATCTAAGGCTGAACTCAATTCACAATAATTCAAAGGGAACAAAACTAAACAAAAAAATATTCAATCACACAATTAATTTCAATAATCAAATTCAAAAATATAAACAAGATAACAATTGCACACCCAATCACAAAACAACCTCAAAACAACCAATTGAGAGAAAGGGGATTTTTACCTGACTTTAATGAAAACCTAATTGATTATAAAATTATTGAATTACCGGTTCTAGACAGTCTAGGGTTGATGACTCTCTCTCAAGTTATAATCATTAAACCTAATTAGATTTTGAGAAATTACAACCTCTCGATTTACAATTTATCCCAAACCTAAATTAGATCTTAAGTTGTCCAATAAACTACCGAAACCTATGCAAGATCTCTCGTTACACAAATTTACCGATTTGATTTAATTATTGATCGATTAAACTACCTAACTATCGTTAGCGCAATTTAATGATTTTCACTTGGTTCACCCTCTTATTTTGTTACCGAATTATTAGTGCAGAAATTGAATAACAAATAATTCAATAAAAATGCAACAAATCAAATTTCATTAATATCAAGAACAAAATTCCCAAAGGTGAGTTTAGACAAGTGTTCAACATTCAACGAATTTATCATCTATGGCTATCTCAAATTCTATACAATCACAAAGAATGAAATAAAACTAGAAATAGATTCAGAATGAAATGATAGAGGCAGCAACGATGGGAAACTTCCTGTTTCGAGAAGTACTTCGCATAGGCTTCTGTTAAGTCAAGAAGACTTCACTTATTGATTTTGATGAAAGTTAAATAATAATAATAAAAGAAGTGTGTAAAATATTTTGATGAGTTTGTTAAGTGCGCAGATAAATGTAAGTAGCACAAATCATCAAATCAAGATGATATTTAAGAGCTAACTAAGACAAAGTGTAAAATGGATAAGGCGAAGCATAGTCATCAGACGAAGCAAAGTCATCAGACAAAGTAAAGTCATAAGACAAAGTGTAGTCATCACACGAAGCGAAGTCATAAGACGAAGCAAAGTCATCAGACGAAGCAAAATCATAAGACGAAGCAGAGTCATAAGACGAAGTATATAAATCAAATCAAGATGATATAATTGAAGAATAATTTACAACGACAGTTAGTTAATTAGTTGGAGTTGGTTACAGGACTCAATTAATAACTGATCTCTGAAGATTCTACAAGTCGTTTTCTCAAGAAGACTGTTGGAGAATTAGAGTATAAATATCAGTTGTAGTCGTAGACAAAACAACTTTCTCAACTCTTTACTTATATGAAATAATTTTGTAATCAAGTGAGTATACTGTAAAAATATCCTGAGTGAAAAGAAGAAAGAAGAGAGATCAAGATCACCTGTAACATGAGTTTAGAAAACTTAAACAATATCTTTTCAAGTGAAAAGGAAGGCTAGAGCCAAAAGAGGCTAAGATAGCAGATAAAGAATACTTTGTGAAAGAGACCTGAAAAGGCTCTAGAAGTGAGAAATAATACTTGTAAAGTTGTAAGACATAGTGAAATCTCAGATAAACTCTGAGGACTGAACGTAGTCTAACGGTTAAGGGTGAACTAGTATAAATCATGGTGTCATATTCTCTAACCCTTATCTCTTTAATTTCTTGTTATTAGAAGAATAGATACTATTTTCGATGTTGCATTACTCAAACAAAACAAGTGCGTTGTTTTGTAATCCTCTGAATCTTTTTAGAAAATCAATAAGTTTTTTTAAAGATTACTATCTTAGACGATTTGACACAATTTAACCTCCCTTCTTGTGTATTTTACATACTATACGTGATTTCTATAATAACAAGTGATTTACTTCAGTTGGTATCAGAGCAAAGTTTCTAAGAAACACTATTACAAAGTGAGGACAAAAATCCATGGCTAAATCATATGTTTTTATAGCTGAAGGTGCCTCAATCACAAGACCTCCTGCATTCAATGGTGAAGACTATCATTATTGGAAGGACATAATGTGGCTCTTCATAGAATCCACACACATTGATCTTTGGGATATCATTAAAAGTGGTTCATATATTCCAACAGACTACGAAGGGAAAAGCATCTCTTATGACTAATGGTCAGCTGACCAGAAAGCTCGTGTTCAATTAACTTCAAAGGCCAAGTTCTTTTTAAGTTGTGCTCTAAGCAGAAGTGAATATGATAAGGTTCATGGATGCGAATTTGCAAAGGAAATGTAGGACACATTAGCCATTGCACATGAAGGCACAAACCAGGTGAAATAATCCAAGATTGGTATTCTTGTTCATCAGTAT
>JAOQMS010000009.1:3073165-3084460 GCA_027563885.1 Erythroxylum longipes | reverse complement strand
ATTAATTTTATCAATTATATTTATTTTTATTTTTATTATTAATTTTATTATTATAAATTTTAATAATATTATTATTATTATACTATTATTATTATTGTTTTTGTTGATTTTATTATTCTTATTAATTTATTATTATTATTATTATTATTATTATTATTATATTCTTTATTATTATAAAAGAGTTGTCGTAAAGTTGAGAGAGAAGGAAGAGTTGAATTGACTAGTGTATTTTTTAGATTAAATTTTCGAAGAAAGTAATCTAAATACTAAGGGAATTATGAGATTTATAATCTAAGAAAAGTAGGGAAAATTTTTACTTTCTTAATTACTAAAAAAAATTAACCAAACATAATAATATAAATTTTAGAAAAAATATTATTTTCTTAAATAAGAATCCTTCGTAACCAAAGAAGGCCAAAGTGTAATTTGGAAGGATGAGTCAAGGAAATAAGTACGGAAAACGAGGGGATTTCTTTCATTCTTTTCTTTTCCTTTTTCTTTTCCTTTTTCATAATTGAGTTTTATTTCTCATAGGATATGTAATATATGCGACTTACATCTTATACACCTGGCCAATTGGTCATGTCGTAAGATCGACCTATCTACAAGGGTTAATCTTTCGCTTTTTAATATAACCATCTAAACACAGTATGATTTCAAAAGAGTAGTAAACACAGAAACGCACAACAAAACAGAAAAAAGCTTATTCTGTTGAGAGACCTATCTGCCCGCTGTACAAGCCTTCTCGTTCTTGAAGTTTCTCGGGCTAGAGGAGACGAATTCGTAGACGCGTATAGATTGGTCCCAGAGTTACAAAATACCCTTGAATATAGCATTTCACCTAACATCCCAATCGATGGACTGAGCATGCCTGACCTGAGCACTTCTGACGAACCACGATAACTGCCGGCTGACGAGTGGTACATTTGTGAATGATGTCGAGTTTGATGTGTTAAGCGCGGACTGATAGTACCTGAAAAAGGTAATCTTGGAAGATTGAGTTCAGAAACAGGACCAAGAGGTCTTCTAGGAATGACTAGACCCAGATCAGGAGTTGTGTTTTTGGAGGGTTTTGTGGTTTGGCCACGGCCAAATATTGGAACTAGGGATGCTTGAGAAATTTCTGCTTTGCACACGGGGCATTGTTGCTGTCGCTTGTAATTATCTAGGTTTTGGGTGGAAGAGCAAGTGTGGAAATGAAGCCATTTGTAGATGCAGGACCAACAATAGAGATGACCACAGAGTGTGACTACTGGGTCCTGAACCCAGTCCAAGCAAATATTGCAGTCGAAACCATTGGAGAAACTTTTATTAGAATGTCCAAGAGACTGAGACGACGACTTCCACATCTCTGGTGAAACTTTATCTTCTAGCTCATGCTCATGAAGTGTGGTTTCTAGATATTGCTCTATAGCCATCGTGCGTCCTTCTACAGAGGCCGTATTTATAGACCTGAAACCATGTGCCAAACCATATTGTTTCATTTTAACAAACAAGCTAGTTAAAAGTTATAAATATATAGCTTCCACTATCACAAAAGACAACTGAAAGACTGTTCTTTGTAGCACACCACCAGACCAGACCAGCCACCCTCTTGTGGAAAAGAATGTGTCGTTGGCTTTTGGTCAAATTTGTGCAACTCTCCAATAAAAAACCATCAAGATCAAGCTCATGAGATATGTAGTCCATGTCTATCAGCTACCTAAGGCACGACTCGTGCTAAAAATTCCAAAAGCTTTGGTCAACATGTATTATAAGAACGTTTAACCAAAACTCGACAACTTTTGTATTTGGTAACTTGTTATGATTATTATTAGAAGAAAAATGAAAAAGTCAAAACAGGGATCCGGTAGCAAACTCAGAAGAAAAGAGATTATAACAAGAAGGTAAAAGCTTATGGCAATGCAATCAAGTGTCATGTTCTATGAATCAATGTCAAAAGGCATGATTCTCAACATTCCATCTCATCTCACGGCATTACAGGCGCAACTTACTATCATGCTACCTATGTCACGGAATAGAAACCCGACCTAAAGACAAGTTTAGTTAACTGAAATCCATTCGAAGACAAAATTCACCTCCTAACCCGCCAACAACTTGGACATATGCCTTAGCTAAACGGACTCAATGGATTAACCAACTTTCCGGTAAAGACCAAAAAAAGATGAAACTGGACTTGGTATCAAAATTCATCAGCTTTTCTAACATGAAAAGCCTCTCCTTCTCCAAATAAAACAAGCAACAAGTCGATATCCGTCATGTCCTCGAAGGAAGAAGAAAGACGGGTGAAAGAGACGTAGGAGGAAAATATATCATACAAGTATACTGGCGCTGTCATAAAAAGAAACTTGGAGCCCAGCAAGACCATCCCTCCTGATATATCGGGAAGAGAAACAAGATAAGAAACAATTAATCAAAGTCTGGAGAATCTTCAATTGAATATCGACGGCACAAACCGTTGTTACCCATGTAAGTTAATTGTGTCTTTAAAGACCAAGACCGTCATGTAATTCTGCAGTCTAATTTAAAACCCAGGTCGTACGTAATCCGACTTCAAAACATGGATAAACGAGTCTGTATAATGACAGAAATCCAAAACAACCGAAGAAGTACATTCAACAAAATTCTACTTAGGGAAGTGAGAAAGAGACAATACCAGAAATCGAGGGTTTTGATTGTGAAGTTTATTGAAGAATCAGAAGCTGGGGGCAAACTGTGGGAGAAGGGGAAGGAAATCAGGATAGATAAAGAAAGAGAAGCAAGCAGAGTAGAGGAGGAACGAAAGCATATATTAAAGAAAGAGAGAAAAAAAAAAGAGGAGGAAGGATAAACATTCTTCCTCTTTGCAGCGTGCGTCCAGTCTTTATCTGTGACATTCTTTACAAGATATGACCAACATTATGTAACATCAATTTTACAGTTTTTATTTTGTCTTACATCGTTTGGATTTTATAAATACGACACAGCCTTCCATGTTCATCTTCACAACATTTGAATGAAGGGATTATAATTTCACTTTCTATGTGTCTTCTTTTGTTTTTTTCCTTACGAGGTGTTATAAGCGGATTTCAATTATAAGAAATCACCTTTAAACTATTCATACCTAAACTTTCTGTGTCTTTTTACTCTGACAATAACTTTTTATTGGAACGTTAGAATGAATGAAACCAATTTATACTTTTTATTTTCACAAATAAATTGAGACCTCACAATCACGTCAAATAGATGCATTTACGTTAGGGTGCAAGTAAAGCTCGATCGTGTTGGCTTGAGTGACAATTAAGTTTGGGATAAAAGATTGATTATTTAGAAATTAAAAATTATTGTTTTAAAAATTATATCAAAAATTAAATTAATAAAATAAGAATTTTAAATTTTCAAAATTTTAATTGATATTAAAACTTCATAAAATTGATTAAACTAAGGTTGTCTTTCGTTACTCTTTTATTTGTTTACTTATTTTATACCAATACCCTAGTTCTGTAACTTTTGGTTTGAAGACGGCGTCGCATTTGGCAAAAAGAAAATGGTAATGATTCCTATAGACAAATTTTGGTATCAGACGGGGAAAGCCATCACAGAGTGAAACCGCAAAATTAATTAAATTTAACTCCCTGTATAACTATTTTAATGCTTTTGTTTTTTTTTAGTTACTATTAGCTGAAAAAGGGTGAAGAATACAATGGCAAGGACAATGGTAATTTTTTATAGTTTTTATATAGGTCTCCTTATTTAGCATATTTTAAAGGAAAACACGTTCTAGTCTGGGGTGTGTTGGATAAAATAAAATTAAGAAGTATTCAACTATTTTTGTTAATCAAAAGGTAATTTAAGATTTTTAATATAGAGATTAAGTTGTGAAAATGGTAAGATTTTTAATATAGAGGTTAAATTGTTAAAAATGGTAAAGGAATGAGTATAAATCAGAGAAAAAAAATGAATTGATAGAAAATCAATAAAATAAAGATAAGGTAGTAAAATAGATAAAGTAAAAAAAAGAGATTAATATAAAATTAATAATATTTTAATTTAATTTAAAATATCTATTTAAAAATTAACTAATTTAAACTATGGCAGCTTGATTTGTTAAACTAAACCAAAATATTGTTAATTGCATATAAACTTGAATTAAGTCTAATTAATGTAGTATCTAATTTAGAGAATATTTTTAAAATTTAATTTTAACTTTCTAATATGATTTTTTTAAAATGAATAAATTGTATTAACTATAGACGAAGCTAATACAACTACAATGAGTTCTGAGCCATTAAGCTTAAATTCAATTACAACATTGTTAGAAGTTCATAAGAATTAAAACATTACAAAACATGACATTTATAGACCAATATTACAAGCAGACTAAAGTTTCCAACTTTCCTTCATGTCCAAAGAGAGTGCATCCTATGCAATGTTAGCCAAAATAGCTAATCTAATCCAGTTGATTATCTGGTCAGTTAATTGATCTTTTCCCACTTTAATGTTCTTGAACGTTTTGCTATTTCTTTCTTTCCAAAGTGTGTTCATGGCTGTGGTGAAGGCTGTTTTGATTAGTATTCCGTATTTTACGGACCAGCTCAGCGTTTGCTCCCATTCATACGCGAAGTTGTCTCTTGCAATCATGTGAAGGATCTTGCTACAAAAAACTTTAGAAAAATTGCATAGGAAAATATAGATGGTTCTGATCTTCCACTGCCATCTTATATAATACACAAGGAGAATCAATGTTTCCATACCACTGAATTTTAGTCCTGAGCCTGTTTCCAATCACTAGCTAAGTGATTAGAGAGGGTTTAGGAATTAACACATTTGTCTACTATATCAGGGAGTTGTCAAAAGATTTGTTAATAAGCATTTTCTAGCAGGATTGATTTAAGAATACCTCAGTTAGGTTAAGGGTCCAGGTGATTTCATCTTCCTGTTCTACATCATTCAGTTGAAGAAAGTGTTCTAATACAGCGGTAAAGCCTCTAAAATTTCCACTCCATTTACCATTGTAGATTAATGAGGAAATTTTAAGATTCAGTGGGATTCTTATGTTTTAATGGTTAATCTCTGGGCCATGTATGATAGGGCTTGTTTCTAGCCAATTATCAAACCAAACCCAAGTTTTTTCTCCAGTTCTAATCTTTTTCTTAATCTAGAGATAAACCATTTCCCTCATCTTCATTAGCTGATTAAAGATCCATGAGACTTCTCTTCTATAAGAAAGATGTCAAAAATTTATGTTTTTGAGGTGATATTCATAAATCCATTTAATCCAAAGTACTTTATGGTCATTGTATAGTCTCTATAATCTTTTACACATTAGGAATTTTGGCATATTTGAGATAGAAATGATCCCAAGCCCTTCATGCTTCTTTGGGATAACAACTTTACTCCATTTTAGCTTTACATTGTTAGTATTTCCTATTTCACCAGCCCAGAGGTATGCTTTCATTAATCTGTCAAACTCCTTTGTAACTTTTCTTGGTAATACAATATGTGCAGTCCAATGTAAATGTAGACTACTAAGTATAGAAATGATGAGAGTTAATCTAGCAGTATAAGAAAGAAATCAATTTTGCCACGCATTCACTCTAGCTTTGATCTTTTTAATAAGGGGAAGACAGTTATTGAATTTTGGCTTTGAAGTTGTGATTGGTACTCTAAGATATCTGAATGGAGTCGAATGTATATTTAGCCCAACAATCTCACTTATTTCTGTTTGATTCCTTATATCTGAAGCTATAAAGAGGTTGCTTTTTCAGTGTTATGCTTTAACCTAGACCACTTAGCAAACATTCTCAAAACTTATAACAATATGCTTATGGAGAGGGGATCCAATCGGTAGCTAGATTGCTTCAAGACATAATCTAATAAACCCCCAACTAACTGTACCAAATGCTTTGTAAACATCTGCTTTCAATAGGAAACTTTTTTTTTTACCTGAATTATACTCCTTCAACAATTCTTGCAAAAGCAATATGTTATCCCTAATATTCCTTTCTAGAATGAAAGCACCTTGGGCTATGTTGATGATTCCACTGATAATATTTCTTAATCTTTCAACTAGGAACTTCACAATCACTTTATCTGTAATGTTGCAGCATGATATTGGTCTAAAATCTTCCATTATTTGAGGGTTATACTTCTTGGGGACTAAATAGATATACATGTGGTTTAATTTCTAAAGCATTTTGTAAGATGCAAAGAATTCAAAGGTCGTTTCAGTAAAGAGCTTACCTATTATATCCCATGTCATTTAGAAGAACCATGCAAAGAAGCCATATAGCCCTGGTGACTTTAAAGGATGCAAACTAAAAAGGATTCTCTTGACATCTTGTTTTCTTATTGGGGAAATCAGAACTTCTTTAATTCCTTGATCCATATTCTGCTACTTGCTTCTTCATCCCTGGCCACCAGAAATGCTGCTTCAGCGTGTTATACATCTTGGTGGTACTAGGATGCATAACATAAGATGCTACATGAGCTTCCTCTAAAATCTCCTTTCTCAATTCATCCACATTAGGCACACACAACCTTTGCTTCAACTATAGTGTCTCATCTCTTAGTTCAAACTCAGAATCTGGATTCATTTTCAACTTCTCAATAAGCTTCACCATTTTCAGATCTTTACTCTAAACTTTTCTGATTCTGTCATGCAATATTGGTCTTAGTCTCAGTGTAGCTATTAATGCTTTATTCTGCTCTAGATTCAACTCAACATTCAAGGCTCTCAATTGAACTAGAATCGGTAACCTCGATATCTAAATTTAAGCCATACTGCTATTTGATTTTCTACTTAGAGCATCAACTACCACATTAGCTTTTCCCAGATCATAGTCTTTCAACAGCTCTATCCATCTTCTCTGTCTCATATTTAACTCCTTCTGACTCAATAGATACTTCAAGCTCTTATGATCAACATATATCTGGAAAATCTCTCCATATAAATAGTGTCTCTATATCTTTAGAGCAAAAATCACTGCAATAAGCTTTAAATCATATACCGAATAATTAATCTCGTGAGACCTTAATTGTCTCGATGTATATGCTATCACTTTACCATACTACATTAGTACAAATCCCAATCCATGATGTGAAGCATCACTATATACCACATAACCTCCAGTTCTAGATGGAATAGTCAACACCGGTGCTGTATTTAACTGATGCTTTAGCTCCTCAAAACTCATCATTCTATCTGAAAGGCACATTCTTCCTCAGAATTTTAGTCAGAGGGGGCTGAGAACAATGAGAACCCCTCAACAAACCTCTGGTAATATCCGGCTAATTCAAGAAAACTCTGGATCTTAGCTTCCCACTTCATTACTGTCTTTATCTTCTTTGGATCCACTTGCATGCCTTGTCTAGTTACTATATGACTCAAAAGTACTACTTGATCTGGACAAAATTCACATTTATAGAATTTGACATACAACTGTTTCTCCCTTATAATCTGTAAAATTATTTTCAAGTGCTCAGCATGCTCTTCTCTATTCTTCAAATACACCAAAATGTCATCAATAAACACTATCACAAAACGATCCAGGTAAGGCTGGAACACTTTATTCATCAAAGCTATAAATGCAGCTGGGGTATTAGTTAACCAAAACGGCATTACTAAAAAATCAAAATGCCCATACCTGCTCCTGAAAGCACTTTTTGGTACTTTAGCCTCTACTATCTTTAACTAACAGTACCCAGATCTCAAATCCAACTTGGTGAACACCTGAGCTCCCTGCAACTAATCAAGTAAATTATTAATTCTAGGCAACAGGTACTTGTTCTTCACTGTTACCTAATTCAGTTGCCTATAGTCGATGTATAGTCTCAAAGTTCGATCTTTATTCTTCAAAATAAGACTTGAGCTCCCCATAGTGATACACTGGGTCTAATAAAACCCTTTTCTAACAACTCCTACAACTGAGCCTTCACTGCCTTTAGTTACATAGGTGTCATCCTATATGGAGGAATAGATATAGGGGCAGCACCTCGAATTAAGTCGATCGTAAACTCTGTTTCCCTGTCTGGAGGATTCTGCTCAGTGCGAGTATTAACTACGTGGGCTAGATAAGCCTCACATCCTCCTTGCATTAGCCTCAAAGCACTCATGAATTAGATTAGTCTGGCTAGTTGATAGTTGTGCATTAGGCTATATTTTTCTAAGTATTTGACATGTGTTTCTTGCATAATAGTTGATTATTGTTATATTTTAGGATTCATTTTGTATGTTTTCATTTAGTTTGATCTTCATTGTTGTTCTTTTATGTTTGATGTTAATTTAGGGTAAGAATTGATCATTTTTTATGTAGGAATGAAGATTGAGCAACTTGGAGATTGAGCTAGAGACTAAAGAGGAGAAGAAAAGCAGAAGGATTCTGTTACAAGATCCTACAATCTTGGGAATCATGCAAATTCCCACGATTGTGGAACGTTTAATCCGAGACCTTTTGTAGGGTTCAATTAAATTTTAGGTTTTTAGGACTATATAAGTTATTAAACTTCCATGGATGAAAGAGGACGTGACACCTCTAAAAAGAAGAGCCTCCTTGAGTGAAAAATTCAAGTTTTGAGTCTTAAGGAAGGGTTAGATTCAAGGATTATCAACAACAATTGGGAAAATAACACATCAACACCAGAATTTCCAGATTTTGGTTAAGCAGTGAAGGAGTTTTCGTTATTCAATTTTCTGTGTTTTAATCTCTTCTAGTCTTTATAAAATGAAATATTTGAACGTTGGTGATGTTATGAAGACCATGAGTGGCTAATTTATTTCTAGGGATTACTTTTGAACTATCTTGTTAAACTCCTATTTTATTGAATTGAATGAAAGTTGTCTTTGATGATTGTTGATTATATTCTTATACCTTACAATAAATTGAGAGATTAAGTTGGGTCATTTGTGTAGGATTGTACAACGAGAGTTGGCAACCTATAAACTTACATTCATCACGTTAATTGATTAGTTAGAAGAGAGATCTCGGCTAATTCAATTGATCACCAATAGGATAACTTAATAACTAGTTAAATTGGTGGAGTGATTGGGTAGGTTGAGAGATCACTTAATCAACTTCATTTAATTTGATTAGGGATAATTGATTACACCTTGAAAAAGGGTAGTTAATATAATTGGACATCGTAGGTGAGACACAATTTAATTAATAAAATAGGAGGGACACAAGATAGGTAAAAAGTGATCTCTAGTCATTAAAACCTT
The DNA here is from genome assembly GCA_027563885.1 of Erythroxylum longipes. NCBI lineage: Eukaryota > Viridiplantae > Streptophyta > Magnoliopsida > Malpighiales > Erythroxylaceae > Erythroxylum > Erythroxylum longipes. The sequence goes on along the minus strand of JAOQMS010000009.1, from coordinate 3,075,261 downwards.
GAATTCCAATTTTCTGCATTTTGGTATTGTCAATTATTCATTGTTAGTCATTTAATTTTAATTTAATTTTCTGGATTATTTCTATTAAACAATTTCGTTTCTTAAGCAAAGTTTGATCTGAATTAAGTGATGTCTGGGCATCAATCCCAATGGGATCAATATCTTCTTTCCAACTACAAGTCACAAACCTTATACTTGCGATTTTTGAGCATAAAACGAGTATACTGTTTTGCAAAATTCACTTAATAAGTTTTTGGCATCGTTGTCAGGGATTGATTGTTTAGCATCTTGTTTAATTTAGATTACTTTGATTTAAGAGTTATTGATACTTTTTGTGTAATTGCAGGTGCATGAACACAAAGAACACGTGAAGATCAACAAAAGTTAGTGAAGACAAGTTTCCCGATATCAAAAGACAAGAAAGAGAGTTAAGGAGAGCGAATCGTATAAATTTTACACAAAGAGATATGGTTGAAGAAGGAGAGCAAAGAGGAGCTGAGAGGACACTGATGGACTTTATGAGGCTAAGATTCAATCCTTAAGCCAATAATTTCAAGATCAAGTTGACACTCCTCAATATATTGCATAATAGTGTGCAATTCTATAGGCTATCCAATGAGGATCTAAATGCCCACATTGCCAATTTTTTAGAAATCTACGACACTTTTCGATTTAACGAATGTCTAATGATGCATTAAAGTTAAGGTTATTTTCTTTCACATTGAAAGATCAAGTAAAGGAGTGGTACAATTCACTGAATTTGGGGAAAATTACTACTTGAGAGCAGCTAGCCCAAGCATTCCTCGCGAAGTACTTTCCGTTAACCAAGATGACGAGGATCAACAAGGAGATCACGCATTGCTAGCATAATGATGGGTAATCTCTCTATGAAGCTTAGGTGAGATTTAAAGAACTGCAGAGAAGATATCCCTACCACAACCTTCCGAGGGAGTTCCTATTGCAGACATTCTACAATGGTGTGAATCCAAGCATGATAGAAACTATAGATTCAGCAACTGGAGGTTCATTGATGAGGAGGACTATAAAAGAAACTCATAACCTTTTGGAGGAGTTGGCAAGCAACAGTTGCATGTGGTCTAGCGAAAAGAGCAGGCAAGGGCAGAAGGAGCAAAAAGGTATGATACCTATTAACTCTGTTATTGCTTTGCAGGCTCAGATCATTGCCCTTACGAAGCAGTTAAACAACATGCAAGAAACATCTTCCTCTACAACTAAGGTGATGCAAGTATAATGTGAGCTATGTGGGTAGAACAATCATAGCTCAGCTGAGTGCTTTCCGTTGTGAACCGGTGGTATAGAACAGGTAAATTGCCTGGGCCAACCATAGAGAGGTAACAATCCTTATTCAAATACCTATAATCTAGGGTGGAAAAATCACCCGAATTTTTCTTAGAGTAATAAAAATGCAGATAGCCAAGCGAGATCGCAAGGACTTCCAGGATTTCATCAAGATCTACTTAGGTCGATGGAAAGAAAAATAGACAATTTTATGGAGATTTTTACTTCCAAACTGGAAGCTCAAAAAGAGAATCAGAAAAGGATGTTTGCTAGCTAGGAGAAGAGTTCAAAGAGGATAGAGGCGAAGTTTGATCAGATTGTGAAACCTTGCCTCATCGATCCATAACTTGGAGGTTCAGGTAGGTCAACTTGCTAATGCTTAATTTTCTAAAAATGCAAGTAGCTCACCGAGCAATACTTAGGTCATTCCAAGAGAGCAACTCAAAGTTATTATACTTCAAAGTGGTAAGCAAATGGAAGAACCAAGTGTTAAAAAAGACAGCCAAGAAAAAGAGAAAGGTAAGGAGATAAAAGAAGAAAAGAAAAAGGAAGAACAATTGAGTAGCATCAATAAGTGTAAAGTATTAGTATAATTACATTTGTATATCTCGAAATTATGTTTTGTTATCCCTTTTCACTCACTTTTGACTTTACGAATAATTGTGTTAAACTTTTTACCCTCTTTACCCACCTTAACCCTTTAACCCTTACCACATTACATGTAACATCCTGTCACTTGAATTAAGATTAAAATGGTGTTTATTAGAGATTAATGAGAAAATAGGAAGCATAATTCA
>JAOQMS010000009.1:3002548-3026164 GCA_027563885.1 Erythroxylum longipes | reverse complement strand
AATTTTGCTTATCCTTTTATTATAAACTGTTACCCACGAGCTTTTAAGCTCACCCCCTTTTTACCCCATCTTTAGGTGATAGCAAAGAGATCAAGTGATCAAGAGCCTAAAGGAAATTCTCCTAGTTTACTCAATTTGTATGTTTGAGTTGATTTCAGGAAAGCAACAAGTATTTTGCTCAAAAACGCTTTTGTAAATTTAGACCTTGAGATGATGTTGTAATATGGCTTAGAATTCCATCAAAGACTTGTACAAACCTTATTCTTTTGATGTTAAGGAAATTTGAATTCTGTATGGATGAGATTGAGATGATTTTCAGCTTGAACAGATGGTTTGAGCATAAATTGTGGATATATATATATACACATGTATGCCTAAGTGGGATTCATGGGAAGGCAAGACAGGAATTAAGATTGATCAAAATGTAGTTAGATGTGATGAGACAAATAAGTTGAGATTTGAGAGTTTAATGAAGTCATTCTGGTAACAGAATGGTTAAGCTCAGGACATTCCAAGCTTGCGAAATGCAAAATTTCAAGCCTTCCATAGGGTAAAATTTGTGTTATGATTTAAGGGAAGAATCTGGATTGATCTAGGCTGAATTGGATAAAGTTACCTTCTTGTAAATTATAGATTATTTTTCTACCTTTCCAATGATATATAGCATGAAATTTTTGGACATCAGAGTTGAAAGTTAGGATCTTTACAAGTGAACATGTTCAGAAGCTTAGAGGTATCGTCTGTGATGACGTCATCTTCTTCTGTGATGATGTCATCTTCTTCTGTAAACTAACTTCTTCTATGATGACGTCATCTTCTTCTGTGATGACGTCAACTTCTTCTGTAAGCAAACTTCTTCTGTGATGACGTCAGCTCCTTCTCGATGACGTCATCTTCTTCTGTAAGGATGCATCGTATGTAAAGATGCATCTTCTGTAAATCATCTTCTTCTGTAAGGATGCATCGTCTATAAAGATGCATCTTCTATAAGTCATCTTCTTTTGTAAATCGTCTTCTTCTGTAAATGAACTTCTTCTGTAAGCAAACTTCTTCTGTGATGACGTCAGTTCCTTCTAGATGATGTCATCTTCTTCTGTAAGGATGCATCGTCTGTAAAGATGCATCTTCTGTAAAGATGCATCTTCTGTAAGTCATCTTCTTTTGTGAGGATGCATCGTCTGTCAAGATGTATCTTCTGTAAACCAACTTCTTCTGTGATGACATCAGCTTCGTCTGTGATAACGTCATCTTCTTCTGTATTGCTTCGTCTGTGATGACGTCATCTTTGTCTGTGCTGACGTCAGCTTCGTCTGTGTTTTGATTCGTCTGTCTTTTGCTCCGTCTGTCTTTTGCATTCGTCTACGTATTGCTTCTTTTTCTTCTTATATTCGTCTGCTTTCCGCCTAAGTGACGAAACTTCTTCTGTGTTACTGTTCATAAACTTCTTCTGGGTTACTGTTCATAGTATATCTTCTGTCCTATTTTTGACCCATCAGAAGATAAATTTTGTCTTTGAGGTTTACATGGAAGTTGTATCTCTTGAAGTCCTCTTTCGAACCATCTAAAGAACACCTAAATTTGATACCTATAGAGAAATTTATGCCAATAGCCCCGAAGTAAGTTAATATGATTAAGGATAAAAGTAGATTGGATTTTTTCTTTCTTGTGAAATTTTTAAGTTTGATGTTCGACTGCTATGGGCACGCCACCCTTATGAGATGACAGGCTTAGTTTTGTCTCCGAAGGTTGAGGTTCCATAAAATAGACCTCACAGGGTAATGTGCTCAAGTATGCCTCATGAACGTTGGGCTCCAGAACAGGGGTCTAACAGGTTTGGTATCAGAATAAGAGTTAGACTCCAGAATCGGGGTCCAATAGAAAATTTTAATGTAGAGTTTATTCACCCCTATCATTTGCACACACATATTGATAATCATTTAGTCAAAACAAAAGTCTAGTGATTCCTCTATAGGTTTTCATGAAAAATGAAGCTACTAACAAGTTTGATAGGTTTTAATTTGAAAACATTCTTTCTGTTGATTTTTCTTTAAGGAAATAAACCTAGTCTTTTACGCGGGGGCAAACATTTGTGATGAATGTTGATTTGGTTACTCAACTAAGTCATGTTGTTATTAAGCAGTTTAGTTGGAATGTCATTATAGCCTTTTTACACGAAGGCACAAATTTGTGATGTGTGTCAATCCGGTTACTTAGCTACATCACATTCTCAACTGGCTACTAGCTCTATTCATAACTCGAAGGCCAAAGGAATAGTTATTTTGGTTAAAAATTATACAACTCTTTTTTTTTAATTTTGCCTACCTTATTGCTTTAGCTAATCATTCTCATAATAATGCCACTTATTTGATTGCCTAAAATTATAAATGAGTATGCAAATTCCTAGGGTGAATGAACTAACATCGTATCCTAATCAACTAGCATATTTAGCCCTAATTAACTTAGGTCACTAATTTCACAAGCTTATAAATCTTCACAACCTAAAAGGCTATGTTTAAGGCTAAATCTATCCCGTTAAGCTCTAGCCATTAACACATTCACACAATTCACATCATGCAACCTAAACAAACTATCATACAAAATGCAAAATTCTAACTCAAGGTAAAAACACACAACCCTCCCCATACTTAAGAAGGGTACATAAACACCCCTGGGGGAAATAAACACAATATATGAAAAAACATAAGAAGAAAATACTAACAAAAATGAAAGAAAAGGGTTAGAACACAAAACCGTCATGTTGATTGAGGTGCCGATGGTGATGGAGGCGGAGTTCACTTATGCTTGATGCTTATGATTACTGCCCTATCTCATACTTGCTTCAAAAAAGAGTAAGAGTGTTAGCACTCCAAAACATTCCAAATTATTAAGAACTTATTTTGAAATTTAAAACTAATCTAACTATGTAATAATTTAAACCTAATTGCTAAACGTGCTAATTTATGGTCATTAACTTAACCTTAATCCTTTAAAACTCAGCTAGGATCAATTATGAGCAGCTTGCTTCCACGCTTCTCGTTCAACATCAGTTTTGTAGCCTGTGAGTAAGTTACAAATTACAAAATGATCAGAAGGACAATATTAATAAAGTTGAGAAAACCAATTAAGCTCAGTAATGTCCTTTTTCTAACAAACTGTTAATGAAATAGGGAATAACAAAACTCCTTAAATCTTGCATCAAATCTAACAATTTGTCCTGTAAGAAGGTGAGTTTCTCTCTTTTTTCGGTAATCACCATCATCTCCTCTGCTTCTTCCGCTTTACGAACAACGACTTTCATAACTTCTTCAAGCTCGATGTCTGTTGTCATCTGTTCTTTGTCCTTTTGTTCTTCAAAAGATTCAAACACATCAATGATCCTGAATGAGCTATTATCCTTCGAATTCTTTAATACATCATTTATGTTAAATGTCACTTAGTCATCATTAATCTGAAGGATAAGGTGCTTTTTGTGGACATCTAGTAAAGATTTTTCAGTGTTCACACATGGTATATCACGAACTGGTAAATAAAAGGGAGGGTTGGCAGTCTTTTTTTCATCCTCTTTCTTCGTCTCTTGGTCTTTAATAAGGTGGGGTTCAACTTGGTGTTTCACTGGTTCTTTTGGCTCTTCCCCATTCTTAAGTGTGATAGCCTCATATTGCTCTCGTTGATGTAATTCCATATTTATTAGAGAGTCTTCCACACTTTTCTTACAAAATTCACGAGAAAGTTGTCTTATTTGAATCTCTAAATTGTGAATAGAAGCGACATTATTTTCTATTACTTGCCCAATTTGCTCTCATAGTCTCTTCTGGACCTCTTCCATATCTGTAAGCTTATTTAGGATCTTATCCAATTTAGAATCCTTTGAATTGGACTCATCTTGCTGAATTCCTAATAGGTCTTGATGTCCAAAGTAAGTCCTTACATTATTGGACCAATAGAAATTTAGGTGGTTCTGCCACCCCAGAGTGTACGAGTTCATATAAGGATGAAGATTTTTCCAACTAAATTGGGGCTCACTGAAATCTGCAAGAGTCCTTTGCTCCTTATAATATACATCCTCCATGATCGTTCTTTTATCTCTTCTTAGCATTCAACTCTTCAAATATCTCATTCTCATTCTGAAAAGTCTTGATATGTCTCTACTTTATGCCCTAATTTTTTTCAATTTAAAAACAAAAGACCTTAGACTAAAGAACTAAACTAATCGCCTTCCTGGCAACGGTGCCAAAAACTTGATCGTAGTTTCCTATATGATAAGTTTTAATATTTTTAACCTCGATAATACCGCAAGCGCACGGGTCATTCACGTAGTACCTACGGTATCGAACCCATGAGGAGGAATAATCTAATCCTAAAATCTAAGGTCGGAAAGTATTAAACAAATATTTAACAGACCATGAATTTAAACACGAGAACTAAATAATCCAAATAGACTAAATTAAATAACGAAACAATAGTTGATAATTAGCATTTAACAAAAGCAATCACGAACAACGATTAATAATTTCAAATTAAAAAAATAACAAATAACAGAAATTGATTGATTTGTTGAGAAATGATAATACACCCTTAAATTCAACCTAGTGAGTTAACCAAAAGAGAGAAAGGAAAAATTTTCTATCTTTAATGCTAACCTAATTAGTTCTGATTTATCGAATTCAAAGTTCTAGATGATCCTAAGGTCAATTACTCTTTCTCAAGTTATAATTGAACCCTAAAGCATAAACTAATCAAATTATGGGAAGTTGTAATCTCTCAATTAACAACCTATCCAAAACCTAATCAGTTCTTAAGTTCACTAATAAACAATTGGAAACCTATATGAGATCTCTTTACACAAGATTTACCAACCTGATCTAATTCTGAATCTATTAAATTACCTAACTCTCGTTACCCAATTATATCATTTTTCTCGATTCACCCTCTCAATTTATTATCGAGATATGAAGTACAGAATTAAACCACAATTAATTCAATAAACACATAAAACAATCAAATTTCATTAAATCAAAAATAATATTCCAAAAGTGAGTATAGAACATCAATCATGATTCATTTCTATCATTAAACTATATATCCCAATTCTATAATCAAATAAAACTGAAATACATAAGAAATAGAACTCGAATGGATAATGGGAGGCTGCGACTTTGGAAAGCTTTTTATTCCAAAAAGCACGTCGAGTCTGCGTCGTCTTGCTTTTCTCTCTTCCTTCTTCTCTTTCTTGATCTCTCAAAGTTCTCTCCTTTAGGGTTTCATCGTGGTGGCTGATCAAAAGCTCTCTTTTTCTGTTCTTGTTGTTCTATTTACATTTGTTTGTGTTTAGGGTTGAACTAGGATTTTTCTGGGGTCCGAAAGATCCAAAAAATCCTTCGAAATGCGAAGTTTGGAAGTGGTTACACATCTGCCCGATGCAGGCCACGATCATGACCTATGTCAAGCCTTTCTATCACGATCGTGCACTATCAGGCCACGATCATAGGCTGTTATTTCAGCCCGAATGTCTTTCGAAACTCTTCTGTTCTTCGATATTGACCTGAAACACTAGTAAACACATTATGGTACCTCATAAACATAATATTTAAGCTCAAAAGCTTGTACTAACCCCTAAAACACTTAAAACACAAATAATTAACAAAATAACATAATTTTAACCTAAAAATATACTAAATGCTTGAATTAATAGCTAAACACATATCAAACTATGCCCTAAAACATGATGCAATTTACACTTATCAATCTTACATTGATGGCTCAACTACCTCTATATAGTTCATACTATATCCAATGACTACCAATTGAGCTATCTTTGACTAGAATAGGTCATAAATAGTATCAAAATATAGCAAACCCTACAAAAGATAATTTGGAGATTTCAAGTCAAATGATCACTTATATAATCATCAGAATGGGAATTTTCATAAATATACAAGTAATGCTCCAAATGAAAATTTCATATAGGTTCAATTATGTGAACTTGTTCTTTAGCAAGCATTCACACTTTTTTTTATGTATCTCTATACTTTAGTCTATGAGATCCATTATTTCCTTCATAAGGAAAAGCATATAGTCTTTTTGTATTCTATTAATGTAGAATTTTAATATAATAATAAAAATAAATAATTAAAGGATAATATATTAACGCAATATGAATCTTATAATTATGATCTCGTTATAATTTTATTTGTAATACACATTTATCTTATGTATTTTACCATATACGTCCTAATATGTATAATGTAAAAAATGTTTTTAAATAATTATGTCACTAAAATACAGCCAACCGGTTGGCTATAGGGCATAAACCAACATTATCAACTTAGATATCAAATTTGACTAGTTTATAAGTAAGACAACTCCTTTTCACATATCTAGGGATACCTTACCTTTATAAAAAACCTACTTACAATGACCTTTTTCCCTTTATCGTAAGAATAAAAAAGAAAATTAGTAGTTACTGCAATAAACGACTTAATTTTGCTAGAAGAATTCAATTGATAAACTTTGCCTTAAACTCGATGCATGTAAATTGGTTAGCTCACTTTTTTTTAAACTTTCATGCTTGATTAAAACCATTGAAAAATTGCATAGAAGTTTCCTATGTGCTGGAGATATCAGCATAGTTTATATTGCTAAAGTAGCTTAGAATACTGTTTGCTTGCCTATAGATGAAGGAGGGATTAGAGGATATTGCTTGATAAAGATTCTTTTAAGTCAGATGGATCAACTCCCACGACATAAACACTGAAAAATTTATGGTCCTTCTCTCCCAAATATAACTCATCTTAGACTATGTTTCATATCTTTAAGCTAAGACACCAAATAAGATTGATGTTCAAATACAAACTAGGGGATGACTCTTTCACTAACTTTTGGTTAGATAACTAAAGTTGATTAGTGCCTTTAAAAGAGAACAATGTTTTCTCACAACTGAGGGATATAACACTCAAAGCCATAATTAGTCAAGTACTTCAATAGAAAAATCCAATATTAGCCAGAGCTCCAAATAAGAAGTGTTAGTCACTACTCCTAATTTCTCCCCTGAATCAACTAGTAATTTCTCCGCTGAATCAACATAATTTCTTCCTTCTGGTTTGTTCTCTAACTCCTGCTATAGACTAGTAATGAGAAACAGAGGCCCCCAAATACATTGGTACAATTGGTGTGGTTACAACAAGTTATTCAAAAGATCTCTTTCATCCTTTGGCTAGCTATTAATGAAAGACTTACTACCATAAATAAATATATTAGAACAATTCCTTTCAAATATCAATAACTTATTCTCCTCAACTCTTGAAACAATAGAGAACTTGTTCTTTAGTGTGGTTTTTCCACTTTTCTTTGCAATGAAGTTCTTTAGAAACTTATCATGCTCACAAACTTATAGGACTAACATATAGGTGTGGATTACTCAAAGAAAATGGAAGTCTAAAAAGGAATACATAAGTCTTAGAATATTCTTTGGTGGAATGGTTTTCAAGCTCCAGAAGGAGAGGAACCTCAAGATATTTAAAGGGAGTCAAAAGGATAAGCAATATGTCCTTATGAATTAGGAAACAACAAACTAATTTAGAACTGTTAGCTATTTCCAAGCTAAACTTTACTATCTTACATCATACATTAAATGACATTAGCTTCTAATGGTTAAGTAAAGAAGTTAAAGAGTTGGAAGCATCAATTTACTAGTGATTTATGGATTCCACAACTTATTGATTTGTATCACTAGCCAAACTATAGCTAAGCTTAGGCTTCATCTAATGTGCTAGGTGTGTTTGCATTGTAATATGCTCCTTTTGTAACAAAATCTTATTCTTTATTGAATGAATTTGGCTTCCCAATAAATACTAAAATTTTCTCTTAATTTTTTTGTTCTAATCAGTAAGTGTTTCACTTAAGTTAGGCTTTTTAATACACTAAATCCTCATTACTTTTATTATATACACATATGAATCAAAAGATATTTACTTCTTAGTTGAAATGGGGATAGGGTCAAAGATGAGGAATTTCTAGAGAAAGAGGATTAAAACAAAGGAAATTAGTAAAGCATTTGAAACATAAACTAGATAGATAAAGTAATTAGGAAAGTATAGTCCACATTGCAACTTCAAATACTCAACATCCTCTTTTTTCACTCCATCATCTCATCAAGATCTTGGACTAATGCTATAATATCACACAAATAATTATTTTCTTTTCTTTTTTCAAATATTTAACGTATTAAATGTAAATATCAAAGTCTAGTGTTAAAAAATAATTCCCAATTTACATTTAGCAAAAAATGCCATTCATTTATTAGGTAAATCCTATATTACTATGTCCTTCTCTTGATGAAACCCTATCATTGATTTGATCCAAATGTCTTACTGATCTCTAAGGTTAGATAATGATGTTAAAATTTAAGTCAAGCTTACATTATGAGTTTTAATGAAAGAAAAGGAATTTCGAGGCTCAAAGGGACTGATAAGAGATATCTTATCAATTAGATATTTAAGATGAATCATATATCAATATAATCCCAAAATGATTTAAGAAAGTTCTAGTGATATATGCACGTGAAAACACACAAGGAAGAAATATATATTAATATGGAGATCTCATTCTCATATAACTTAAAAGCTCATAAGATTAAGTAATTTATTGAAAAACTTCCACACTTCCCTTTTAAACTCACTATCAATGTTATTTAGAATCCATACCTCTAGTTAATTCAACCATTCAATACATACCACCTTCATACTCAATTGATTTAACCTTATAGCATGCGTAACAATCAAATCCATTTCGAATTAATTAAAAGAAAACTTTCCATTTTTGCACATTATAGGGCATTTCCTCTCACATACTTAAACCTACTTTTTCTTTAACGTAAAAACAAAAAAAAAGATTAAAAAAAGCAACTAGCACACAAATAAGAATCACTAATTATGAAATAACTGAAAAAGAGATATGACGTAATAAAAAAGCAAATCCAATTTTTTGGGTTTCTTAGCTTGACTCAATGCCTCTTTCTTTGATTAACATAAATTTTCCATACTCTCCATTTTGAAACCTTTATCAAAAGAATTAAGAGAAGATCCATAAAAGTGTTTCTTCTTTTACACTCCCTTTTCATAATGAATAGGTTTGACTCCTTGTCTAAATGAGATAAGATTACTTGGAAGAGGCTTCCATTTTAAAATTTGGTCTTGCAATATAGAGGGTAAAAGCCTCTTATTAAAAGTTGGTCACGAAATGTAAGAAACATTAACAGTTGCAAATTTGGATAGCCATTTATTTCAATAATAGTTTCCAACAATTCAACCCTTAAGTTAAAATCCTCCTTTCTTTTTTAAGAGGCTATCAAATGATAACTTTCCATCCATTCAATAGGAATACATCTATTAGTAGCAATGACTTTGCCCTTTTCTTGTTTGGTTTTTTTTTTGAGAAATTAAAATTAAACTGATGAATAAAAAGAAAGTAACAAAGACTAGTGGAGAATAACATCACTCTCCAATAGTTAAGAAGCACAGATGGAGATACTACATCAAAAACCAATTGAAAGCACGACACTGTTTGGACACACTGAATAAACAACACACAAAAATGATGATAGCTTTAGCAATCGTTCCAAAATGGTAAAAGAAACCAACCCATCCTTTGAACTTTACAGGATGTTCTAAATTAGGGTTGGATGTCCTAATTGATCCACAACTTGATCCACGACTCCCTTCCGGTAAGAATCTTCCCATTCATGACTAGAACTATGTCTGAATATGGCTATTTTACCCATCTTCCTTTATTTTTGCAGTGGCCATGGAGACCATGGAGAAGCTACTGAACTCACCCATCGATTTGTGGTATCTAACTTCCTCAAGTAAGATCTGACTCCTAATCCTTTGTCTAGTGATCTAGTTCCATTTTCTAGCATGAATATTGTTCTCTCCTTTCTGAATGATAGATTGTAGCACTAAATCAACTGAACGTTTTATGTTTTGGAACTCTAGCTCCATATCTCTTGGGTAGATATGGCAAGAAATAACACCTTCCTTTTCTAGGGTGGAGTGGAAGCTTATGCTTCTACTAGGAACTTAGCTGCCTCGATGAGTGAATTAGATATCCCCTGTTAAGAGAGAAAAATTCTGATCCTGTTCTAGATAACACTAGAAAAGGGCATAGAAAGAATAGATGGTCCTTAGATTCAGTTCCTCTTTTACACAAACAACAAATTTGATCCAAATTCTGGATAAAGTGAAGTCTGTCCATTGTTGCTACTTTATTCCTTACCACCAACTATGGAAGGAAAGCAGAACTAGGTCTGAGAATATTACACCAGATAACCTTAGCCTAATGATCATCTTGATCAGAGTGATAGAACTATTTCTTGTAGATTTTGCTAAAAAATAAAATAAAAATTAATTTTAATCATATAAATCTAAAAATATTTTATAAATGTTTAAAAAATCCAAAATATACGGACTCTTTGTACTCCTCTTAAATTCAAATACCATAATAATTTTTATACAAAACAATCTTCTGAACTATAAAAAACTTTGCCATAAGGTTTAATAGACAAATTATTAAAGAGATTTAAAGAAGGGATAAATGAGCAAAACGAAACAACCACTCCATCTTCTTCGTGATAAAAATGAGCTTCTTTCCATCATATTTCCACAATAGGCGAATGACGTGCCGATTGTTATTCTGGGGTCGTGCACTTACCAACCTGGCACAATATAATAAATATAATAATAACTTTGAATTTCAAAACTTTAGACAAAAAGCCCGTTAACAAATCTCGTGCTTTTTAGTAACAGCGCGGCGGCGGCAATAATAATAATAATATTTTAATTTTAAAAGTAATTAACTTTTTTTAAAAATTTAATTTAGTACTTAAATTTTTTAATTTTCGATCGATTGTTGGGTTAGTAATTTAAGATTTGTAAATCTTAATAATAATAATAATAACTTTAAATTCCAAACTTCAGACAAAGAGCGCACCTACAAACCTGGGACCGTTTGCGATGCTAAATACTTCAGTGATACCTTGCACTGTACGTACTTCATCGATAAGTTGTTCGATTTATGATGGACATAAGGAATGATAAGTCTTTAATTTGTAGGCAGCGAGTTTCCAATTTGCGAAGATCGGAAGATCTGGGCAAGTTAACTGCAAAGCATCGCTTATGGAGCTAACTCTTACACGCCCTGATGATTGGCATCTTCACCTTCGTGATGGTGGCCTTCTTCAAGCTGTCGTTCCTCACAGGTTACTTTTGATTTAATTCTATAGCAAGGGTAATGATTGTGAACTTTTGTTACATATTGGAGGGCAGTGATGACATGTATTGCGTAACTCTTAACCCGCAGCGCAAATCATTTTGGAAGGGCAATTATTATGCCAAATTTGAGGCCACCCATTACTACCACCGCTGCTGCTCTTGCTTATCGAGAATCTATAATGAAATCTTTGCCGCCTGAGAGAGACTTTACTCCACTTATGACACTTTATTTGACTGACGCCACAAGTCCGGATGAAATCAGACTTGCCAGTGAGTCTAACTTTACATTTGCATGTTTGAGTTGTTTTGCTTATTCTGCGCTTGATGGGTTGGTATTGTTGTTTGTATTTTCTCCGGCTCATTTTTATGATTTGACTTGACTATTTGCATTGTCCATTTTTAAATTTGGAACTTTGATCACCACCGTAGCGCTTTATTGTTAATGAGGAATTTACCATATAGGATTTGGACGTGCAAGTTCTGTTGCCTTTTCCTTTGCCATGGGGTTGCGTGGGGTGTGAGACTACTAGTTGATAGGGCTTATAATTGATGTTTTCTTTTGGGAAATGGCTTATAATTGATGTTGCTGTTCCTCACAGATAGGATAAGCTTCTAACTTAATTGTGAGAGTTTCCTTAGTTGAATGAAAGATTTAGAACTGTTCCTCCTTGTTTTGAGTTGACAATCTTGCATGAGATTCAGTGTGTTTGTTTTAACAATAATTGCTGCATAGTATTTTTATGAAACCTATCAAATCACGTAAGAAAATTGTAAATGCTAGTAAGACACTCCAAAGGTTTCTTGCTCTCTTTTCTTAAATTCGGCAATTTGACTTTTATTATCACTAAAAAAGTGTTATTTATGTGGACAGAAAAAAGTGGAGTGGTTTTTGCTGTGAAGTTATATCCTGCTGGTGCAACAACAAACTCTCAAGATGGTGTTACAGATCTTTTTGGAAAATGTCTACCAGTGCTTGAAGAGATGGTTGAGCAGAATATACCTTTGCTGGTACATTGCCCAATCTCTTTATTAGTTTTTCTTCTGCATCCTACATTCAAAACTTTTCTGCTAGTATGCATCCAGGACACGAGGGTTGTATTCTACTCTTGGTGCATGCTTTGTTTTGCAATTTAAGAGAACTTAGGTCGGACAATATGGTTTTTAGCTATACACTGCTTTAAGCTAAAATTACTACAAAATGAAGGCCCCCTAAAGTTGGAATGAGCTGATTCCAATACCAGAGGTCATTGAGTTGAAGTCTCAATTGGAAATTACCTTTTCCTATTTTTAGTTGGGAAAGAATGGAAATGTCTAATTCCAATATTGGAGGTAATTTATTTCATAGGAATGTAGCTTTTGAAGTTAAATTGTAGTTGCACATAGTTTGTGTTGAATCTTGTAGTTGAATTAGTTTCTTGAGCAGCACCATTTTCTTTAGTCAAGATGGCATTGATGATGATAGATTGTGTTCTTGAGATCAAAGAATTATCAATGTTGATGCCACTACTTAAAGGTTTTGTTGTTTAAAATGTTTTTAGTTGTTTCAAGTGCTATTCACCAATCTGGTGATAAGATATGATTTTCTATAACATGGGCACATATCTGATTTTTTCTGCAGGTGCATGGTGAAGTTACAGATTCTAATATCGATGTCTTTGACCGCGAAAAGGTCTTTATCAGCACTGTTTTGCAGCCTTTGATCAAAAGGCTTCCAAGTTTGAAGGTTGTTATGGAGCACATCACTACGAAGGATGCTGTTAGATTTGTTGAGTCTTGCAATAATGGTAAGCAATAACATAAATCTGTTTTCCACTAAATGTCTCACCATCATTTTTCTAGGATCATCATAGATCTAAGTTTATTTCTATATATTATTAGGTAATGTAGCAGCAACTGTTACTCCGCAGCACCTTCTCCTGAACAGAAATGCTATCTTTCAAGGAGGACTACAACCACACAACTACTGCCTTCCAATACTCAAAAGAGAAACCCATAGTATGTCTCAGAGAGCTTTAAAATAAATTGATCTCTTTCCATGCTCAACATCAAACTTATTCATTGTTGCTTGGAAAATTGGTACTTCTATGCCCTTAATATCCAAGTATTGCTGAGTAAACTTTGACTGGGTTGGTCTCAACAAGGATTCACAGGTCATTTATTTGAACAAAATTTCCATTGAATTGTATCTTAGGTTTTAACTGTGCTCATTAATATTTTTGATTTTGGTGGACGTAAGATTTGTATTTTATCTTGCTCTAGTTAATGGAGAACAAAAAATATAGTATTTCATTTTTCGGATTTTTTTTAGCTCATAAACGTATTTCTCGTTTAGGACAGGCTATTGTTGCAGCAGTGACTAGCGGAAGTAAAAAAATTTTTCTCGGAACTGATAGTGCACCTCATGAGAAAAGTAGAAAGGAACGCCCTTGTGGATGTGCTGGGATATTTAATGCCCCTGTTGCCCTAGCATTGTATGCGAAAGTTTTTGAAGAGGTAAAATTTTTTTGCTATTCATCACCAAGTGTTTGTATACTATTGAGAAAATCCTTTCTTATTATTTAGTTGAGCTAGGTCAAGTTGAGCAATATTACAAACTTCCCCTTAAGTTCGAAAATATTTTTGATTTTGAATTGTGGAAATGGCTTATTCATTAAATCAGATTGTGTTGGCTACATGCCTATCATTACCTGGTTTCCTCTTGATAATATCCATTATAACTGCAATGATGCATGTGTTGTTGATTATGCTTTAAGAAATTCAGCATTAATATAGCAATTTTGTGATGTAGGAGCATCCTCCCCAAAGTCCAAAAATTTAAATTAGTTTATTACTAATTAGAACTATGTTATCTAGTTTTTTTATGTGATTTCTCCTTTTTAGGTTAAATTTCCTTTTTAATATGTCAATTTTTTCTTATGACTATGTTTTTCTATTACCATTAGGAACTTCACTAGACTACTATAAATTAGGGACTCTAAAGTACATTATAACATATTTTGTGAATTGTTAAATTCTATTAAAAAGGTTTCTTTAAACACCAACTCTTCATAGTTCCAACTGCAATCACCCAAACTCTAACAATAATTGTTTAATAGTAGTTATCCCTAAATCTCTCTTACATCAAGTTGTATTATGGTGGAAAATCAAGGATTTCAGCCTCAAAGCATGCTAAATTGTGATAGAAATCAATCTTCCTGTAGTTTTTGTCACAACTACCTAAATTATAACCCTAAATTGTTTAATACTAGCTGCCCATAAACCTATAGTACAATTAATGGTTGATGACTTGACTTGGGCTGTACAAAGCATTAAGAATCAGTGGGGTCGCATTTAAGGAATCCGAAAGGTGATCACAGGTCCTTTGAGATTTGAAAAATCTTAAGGCTGATACGTGAAGAAGGTTTCAACATAAGGCATATGGAACCACTGTTTAGCAAAGTGAGCTGGGAAGCTAAATGGAGATCAAAGGACTTATGGCAGGAGATATTCCAGCTTCAGTGTCGATGTAGTTTAGTTTAATTGTTTTGTGATAGATGAAAAGTCTGTAGGAGATTGAAGGGCTTAGTAATGGCTACTATAAAGTCGTTGCTAGTTGTTGAGTTAACAACTTTTTGGCTTGTAAAACACTTCTCTCTATTCTGTTTGTCTTCTTTCCTGGAAATTATGTGCTTGTACCTGTTTCCCTAATAAAAGCTGAGTTAATAGTTTGGTTAGCTCCCTATTTTTTCTTTGAACAAAAATTGTTATATTAATTGGTATCAGAGCTACTTGATTCTTGGTGAGTAGTGGTGAAGTTGACAATGGTGGAAGGAACTAGGTTGATCGATGTAAGAAGGTTGGAAGAGAACATGAGGAATCAGTTTTGTGACATAGTCCTGAAGGATGAAAGAATGATTGAGGAATTAAAAGAATGGATGTTGCAATTGCATCAACAATCTAATCAGTGGAAAATCAATAAGGAGGAAGCTAGGTGACAGATGAAGAGTCAATCAAGAAGTAGTTGTTCAGTTCCCACTGGCTTTAGTAAAGTGGAACTTTTGCAATTTGATCGAACATAATTTAGAGGCTGGGTTTATCACTGCAAACAGTTGTTTTTACTAGATGAAACACCACCATATTTGAAGGTTAGAGTTGCAACTATTGATTTGATTGGAGAAGCTTTGTGTTATGATCATGCTTGCAGGATCTCGTCCATGGTCGGTTAATCGGGGGATCTCTCCAATGTGCCTCCTTTCCTTTACAGAAGTTGATGCCCTTCTTCGACGAACCTATTTTTGAAGAAGATTGGCATCCGACTCTGTCAAAGGACAAGGCTGGCTGAAATCTAAGTTAACCTACACTTAACTAAGAATTTCAGTTATAATTTGCTGCTTACTTTATTGCATAATGTAATAGCTTTATATAGGCAAAGAAACATAAAAGTTCCACCTAAATTAGGATTCCTAGAAAGACTCCTATTCAAGTTGTTTTTATTAACATAATTATAACAGAAACTAGTGCAGAAATAATAGGGAAATAATAGACTCTTACTAAAAATAAATTACTCTCTAATAGACTCCTAATAAAATACTCCTCTTCGTAAGCAGCTGCTACCCGCCTCCCATATCTGCCACCTCAGCCACGTTTTTTCCCACAAATGCATCCATATCACTTTGCAACAACATCAGCTTTATATGAATAATAGATTGACAAGTGAGCCTCATAGTTGGGAAGAATAATTGGTAGCACTGAAATAAAGGTTTGCAAAAATGACTTTTGATGATCTTGTAGAGGAATTGAATGATTGAAGGCAAACTTGTACCGTGAAAGAGTATTGGGCTTGCTTTGATTTTCACGCTCATAAGTCGATAATTCCCTAGCCTTACTTAATCAGCTCCTTTTTGAAATGGCATTATGAGGTAGAATATTCAGTAAACTTGTTAAATCTTGGGAATTTACAAGCCTATGAATTGGTGCAGTGTTATGGAATTCCTAGAAAATAAAACAAAAACTTTAGTTCCTTATCATAATATTCAATAATTGTTAGCATTGGTAATGGAAATCAAACACTGGTCTTACTATTTAATTCGGACTATTGTGCAGATTGATAGTAAGAGTTTGTAAGTAGACAACCTGTTTCCAGCAAAATAGTAAGTTGTTAGGTTTTGACTTTAAAATCAGATACAGAAAGGGGAGTCAAGATTGGGGGGTGGTGAAGAATATGCTATGATAGTTTCAAGCATACACAATAATTTGTTGCAGGAAGTTAAACAGTGCTGGAAGGGTCTTGTAGTTCAAGATATATAGAAGAAAGTTGTTTGGTGCTGTTTCTAACTGTTATAATGAGCTGTTAACTTGGGAAGGGAGATTGCTGGTCGGGTATGATCCAGTGCTGAGGTCTAAGATCATAACTCAAATTAGAGTTCAGTTGGAGGACGTTTTGGGTTCTTGGGAAGTTGTAGAAGGTTACAAGCTTGCTTTGACTGGAAGAATATTCTGAAACATGTGAGAAAATTCTTAAGGAAGTGTGATGTTTGCCAAAAAAGGAGTATCTCATTTGTTTTCTCTTGGATTGTTGCAGTCCTCTAAGCACTTATCAGCAATTCTGGACTGAACTGAGTATGATTCTCACTGGACTTTCAAATTCTGAGGGCAAGTCAGTGACACTTAAAATAGTGTGACATATTGAGAAAATATGCTTATTTTATAGCACTTGCTCATCCTCAGTTAGCTGGGGTAGTGGCTCAGAAGTTTATGGAGCATGGCTACAAGTTGCATGGTATGCCACACACTATTATCAATGATACAGATCCAATCTTCACTATTGTCTTTTGATAGGATCTCTTCAGAATTCAGGGAATCGCTTTACACACATCTATCACCTATAGAAGTGGTTAATAGGACTGTGGAAACTTACCTCAAATGCGTAGCTAGTGATTTTCCTAAGCAGTGGGTGAGATGGTTGTCCTTATTGGTTAGTTCCCTATTCTTTCTTTTATCGAAATTTGTTGTATCAAAGGTTCAATAGGTAATGGAAGGAAAACCTGTTTCATGAATCGGAACCAAGATCCAAAAACACGAGGTAGAATTGAATAGTGGTTACTTCCTGCCTAGTAACTCGCTTGAGTTGGATGGAGGGAGAATCAATATTGAATTTATTGAGTTTTAAGTTTGTTGTAGAAGATAATTTGGATTGAGAGGGTGGTTTTGGAGAATTATTTTGAAGATAAACCCATGATAGAATACCAAAATGTTGTTTGTAAAGCTAAAAATTAAACGGCACTTCCATGGTGGAAGAGACAAGCCTAAAATCGGCTATTAGAAACACATGAAGATGAACCTGGGAAGGAAACTTTTAGCGAGTGAAAATCATGTCTCATGATATGGTGTTAAAAAGCTATATAGTAGCAATTGCCAAGCCGATTTAGCATTGGGCTTGCTTATTCAAGATACTGAAGAAATTATCTACGGACTGCCACAACTAGCAAAATTAACCATGACCCAATCAATGCTAGAAAGAGCAATAGAAGCAACTGTCTGGTGACATAGAAGGGACAAAACTACATTGATTCATCAGGAATTAAAGGTGGTAATAATTCACAAGTTCAACCGTTTACTTGTAGAGAGGACTTTGTTTTTTTAGCTTGCCTGGATTTGGCCAAATTTGAGGAAGAATTAGAGCCAGTTTATGATGAGTATAAAGAGGATAGAATATTGAAGTTACATGTGGTAGACTAAGAGTTCTTAATGGTACAAAGACTACTAAGACGATTAATGAGGATGCAAATGATTTTACTCCTACACCTGAGTACCTATTAGAGATTCATGATTCTCCTACAAGTTTCAAGGATTATAAAATCCCGAACTCGGCCAACAGAAATGTTACTTTGATATTTACCATCCATGCAGGGTTAATGTTGCTGTCCAAAAATAGCTCCACAGACTAGCCTTCGAGAGGTTTTCTTTAAACTCTAGTTCTCTTTCTATGCTCCCGCAACAATCACCCTAGTGCTATCCATAATTTGTTGAACAGTAGCTGCCCCTAAACCGTTCTTTACATAACCATATTTGCTGAGGGCCAACATGGAAGGAAAAGGGATCTTTGATTTGATCCATATAAGCTTCTGTTTACCGTTTATCTCGAGCTGCTTTTCTCCTATCCTCATCATTGACTTCTGACTTAAGTATACTATCTTAACAGAATCTCAATTATTGTTTGCTCGCTGCAGGCTGGGGCTCTTGACAAACTAGAAGCGTTCACAAGCTTCAATGGACCAGATTTCTATGGGCTTCCAAGGAACACATCAAAGATTAAACTGACAAAATCACCATGGAACGTGCCAGAGTCTTTCTCATTTTCATTCGGAGACATCATTCCAATGTTTGCTGGCCAGACACTTGAGTGGCAGCCCTCTTCTATTTGATCTCCATTTTATGAGCTGGCTTCAACATCTTACGTTCCACTATCAAACTGGGTTGTGGATTCAATTTCTTAATTTCATTTTCCCTTTAAAAAGGAAAATTATATCTGTTGTTTCATTTAAACTTTGAACTGTATTTTTGGGATTTGGAAGGCCCCGCACTTCCTCTTGAAAAAGATGGTGCTCACCATGGATTGTGGGAGTTACCACAAACATGAGAAAAGTTAAATTTTTTTGTTAAATCTAATTATATTATCATTTTATAGTTAACTGGTAAATCCATTTACAATTATAATAATTTATTTATATCTATATATTTTTTTTCAGTCAAAATAATCAGTGTCAAAACCTCAAAGGGTAAGTCAAAGCCATACAAGTAAACTGACCTTCCTAGCCAAAGCTTAGTGAAAGTATCAGCAAAACAAAATTACGACCTGCTAATATCCTCTCATTATGCTATAATAATTGGAAAGTTAATCGCCCTTTTTCTTTCCACACTCCATGTATTTGTCATTCGTTCACTTAGTTGAGTTCTCGTGCCTATGGCATGAATTTTTTTTTCTAATCTAGCTATACAGGTTGGTTGTCATGTTAATATGCTGATAAGTTTTCTTTTTCTTTTTGGAAGATGAATAAATAATTTTATTAACTCAAGCAAAGTTTGACAACATTACAGTGACAAGGAGATCAATCCTAACCCCCATAGCAGTCTAAAACACTCGACTCTACAAAATTTCACAATATTTTCATTCTCTGTCTGACTTTGGACTGCATATCATATGCCACTAATAGCTCTCTTACCCAATTAACATTAAAGTAATTGGGTCTATCCTCAAGTTTCACTTGAGAATTTACTATTTTCTTCTATTAATGAGTTTAAGACAAACTCACAATACATCTTTTTTGCCACGGTTAAAGAGGAGCTCTTACTTTGTCATAGGTGAAGAGCAAACTTTTACAAATCTTCTTCAATATCAATAGGAGTCCTTGTAAAGTACACTTGAAGAAATTTCTCCAATCACAATAGTTGCTCAACCATATAAGAAAATTATCTCTAATACTCGCATCAATGAATAAAGACTCAATATGGTTTATGCAATGCACACATGTACTCAAATGCTCCTTTTAGCCTCTCAAAGTTCTTAGCAACTCTCTAGTCGATTGACTTCTTGTTACTTTTCTTGCTAGTCGATTCAAACTCTTAGGTTAGACAACTCTATATAGAAATCAATTTGAAAACTTTAACTTTGGATTATTTTTAAAGATATAGCACACATATTTAATATAAAATTAATGAAAACCGTTACAAAAGTTGCTAAAAGTTTGTTTGAATGAATAGGTTTTATTTAAAGATCAAAAGTAATATGCTCTTGATTATGAAAAAATTTATATATTGCGCCTTACATGTAAATGACAAGCAATAATTGACCCTCTAATTCATTATACACAATTCTTGTTTTGGGTTCACCTAAATACGCTTTACACCCATTTCTGACAACACAGTCATCAATTGACTTAAATTCCCTTCACACTAATATAATCATTTTATACTTCTATTGAGGCTAATCTTTAACATTTAATTCGGTTAAATATTTAATTTTTAAAAAATTAAAAATGATTGAAGTAAAATACCCTTTTTCATCAAAAAATTTAAAATTTAATTGAAAAAAACTATTAAGCAACAATTAATCAGTTTATTTTAATTTGTAAAATTTACGGAAACTAACTAACTAATTAATTAATAAACTGACAAAATTATTAACCTAAATCCAACCGAAAAGTTAAAACTAA
The DNA here is from genome assembly GCA_027563885.1 of Erythroxylum longipes. Classification (NCBI taxonomy): domain Eukaryota; kingdom Viridiplantae; phylum Streptophyta; class Magnoliopsida; order Malpighiales; family Erythroxylaceae; genus Erythroxylum; species Erythroxylum longipes. The sequence goes on along the minus strand of JAOQMS010000009.1, from coordinate 3,005,706 downwards.
ATTAAAAAATTAGCCAACACGAAATTTTTATTGTTAAACCAACCAAACCGATTCGGTTTTTAAAACATTACAATTCACAGGCTCCATTGCAATTTCAGGTTTAAATTCCTGAATTTCTAACATTTACACTTTTTCCTATTATTCCATGGGAAACTTCTTTGCATTTAAGATTGGTTTTGTAACTCTGGCACATTCTGTGATGTTGGGATGATCTCACAGAAAGGATTGTCAAATGCCAATGCACGTTTGGAGCAGAACAAAGCTAGAAAAACGCAAGACTACATAAAATCTGATAAACGATACTTACTGGTTAGTAAATAAAGTTCTTTATGAAAAAAATAAGGACTAACATAGACTGTCATCCAAATGGCAAAATTACAGTTTATTCTCTTCCAAAATTGATTGACAACGAACAGCCTAATCATAATTATGACCAATATGGTTACAGGTCAAATATGTAAGAACAATCCTTAAAAACTAAGGTACAAGATGACTGTAAAGAATGTTGATAAGAGCATTCTAGCACCATCTATTCAGCTGCTTTGTCAGCTTTATAAGTATTTACCAGATGCATTTGCACATCCTGAGAAACTGGTAAATGCTCTTTGTATTCCATTGTGAATTCCCGTTTTCCCTGTGTCATCGAACGAAGGGCTGTCGAGTAGCCGAACATATTATTCAGAGGAACTTGAAAAGCCAACCACACAAGCCCATCACAATTCCATTGGGTAGATAACCATGCCCAAAGATTTTTCAACAAAATCCATGGTTATAAATAGCACCAAGATTTTGAAAATACTTACATGGGCAGTAATTATGGAGTCATCACCATCCTGGTCATTGCCAACTATTACTCCTTTCCTCCTACAATACATGGGACACCAAGGGCATTTTCAACAAAAGAAAAAGATGTTAAATTATGACACTGTATAAGTAACAAGTCAGAAAGGGCACATACTTGTTTATGTCACCAGCAACAGTGCCCTGGAACTCTGTTGGTATCTTCAATTCCACCAACATCACAGGTTCCAAAATCACAGGTTTTGCAACTGTATAGCACTGATCCGAGATCCAGACATGGAGTGAGTAAAGATACACTTACATTTACGATATTCATTCCATGTTCAGTATAGGAAGAACCTGTCTAAAAGCATATATTGCTGCCAACTTGAATGCAAGTTCACTAGAATCCACAGAATGAGAAGCACCATCCGTCAAGACAATTCGTACATTTTCAACTGGATGACCAATTAAGGAACCCCTGCATTTACCGGTTGATGAGTTTCTAAATTTCACAGGTTAATCTTGGAAAGGAACTATATACAAATCAACCATAATTGTCACGAGCAAGCAAATTTTAACTCACAAAAGTGCAGCATGAAAAGTTAAAAGGCCAAATATCTCAGTTACACAAAATTAATTTGATGCACCAAAAAATAGTTGACACGGTTAATTGGGTAACTATATCAAAGTCTTATCAATGAAGACATTCCCTTGTATATACAAACATCTCTTATATTTGATTATCATTATTTCACTTTACCTTCAACTATGTACCTTTTTTTTTCAAGGCAAAAAACGTTATAAAGCTACCATTATGATGCCAATTCTAAGTGTGATTACCAACTTGTAAATCCTCATCAGCTTTAAAAAACAGAAGAAAACAAGTACTTACGAATTGGCAGCTTCTTTAAACCCTTTTTCGATTGCAGGAATAAAATTTGACGGTATAGCTTGTCCTATTATCATGTTTTCAAACTCAAATTTTGTTGACGAGTCCAGCGCAAGCGGCTCAATATACCTGTTCAAAAATTTCAAAACAGTTAATATCTCAAAACTGATTCTTTAGAATAGATATGTTCCGGAACTCCAGAAGGTTTGTGACCAAAAGTTCCTCCCTGGAGTCAATGATAGCTGAGATCATCAAGGAACTTAAGGAGCTGATTCTACTAAAAAATCTCAACCAGAATTGCAGCACACACATCTTATCTTTATTGAACATCTAGCTCATTGAACTACTACAGCTTGATCGAGTCTCTTAGTGTAATCTTTTCTTTATTTAGTTCTTACCCCCCTGCATATGTACGCAAGGATGGTTAAGGGTACTCCCCTCATTATCTTTGCTTGATTACCTTTCTTAATTTTTTAATTTAAGTGAACATTTCTTTTTTTTTTTAAAAAAATAGTTATGTTTCCATAAATTCCTAGCAATTAATGGTTGAAATGGTGAACTAGCTTTCAAGCAACAAACAACAGACGACGATGCATGATCAAACATTCAGCTGCATAAGCCAATGTCGGGTATCATACAAAATGCACTCACAAATATTCCCTTAAAATGATATATTTACTATGAATCAAAGGACCAACAGAAAATGACCATGGATGACCAAAATTTCAGAGTGCCTAAGGCAGTGGTTGAAAGGTGTGGAAATCCAGGAGATATTATCCTGATTTCAAAAGATATTTGAAGATTTCATGAATAATTTTCAAGAATCAATTAGTTAAGATTAGCTTGATTTGCACAATAAAGGGACAATGGTTCTATACCTGATTCCCTAAAGTAGTCTATTTCCTTAGTAGTCCTTTATGCAGTGTGTATATACATATTGTAACACCATTCAATTTAAAACATAGGAATAAAAATCACTCCGCAAAAGGATATTGTACAAAATGCACACGCAAATATTACCCTCAAGATGATATAGTTATCGTGAACCAAAAGACCGAAAGATATGATGGGAACTTATTGTAACAAATAACAACTTGAAGGAACTTCAGCAGAAGAACAAGGTTGTCTCCAAAATTAGAGCTTGAAGAACATGTAAAAGTTGTAGCTCAGAATACCACAAACAAAGACAACTCCAAACCCAATTGAGTCACCAAGGATTCCATCTCACAACCATTACAAAGAAGAGAGAGAAACACTAGAACAAAAGAAAACAGGTGAAGATGCCCCTTGATCATAATTGCATAGAACAAAGGTCATTTTTCCTCTGAGACCAACTGATAAGTGATTCAAATGCGGATTTTAACATACCAACTAGCGTTTATGAATCCTAAACAACATAACAATATTTTCTTACCCGCACACTCGTCCATATTGACCTTGCCCTCCACTTTGCTTCTTATGCAAATAATCAAAATCCGCACGTTGA
>JAOQMS010000009.1:2979849-2993030 GCA_027563885.1 Erythroxylum longipes | reverse complement strand
CTAAGGAGATCAGTTTCTTGAAAACTAATCAACTACAAAGTCAAATTAGAATAGGCCAAACATGCATTGGTTTAATTTTAGCAGGTATTGCCTTCTCGGGATGAAGGGAAACCCAAAAACATCATATATGCTAATGTTATTCTTACTAAGGATCGAGGAACTTGATGCAAACTAGATGTGTTGTGTTCAATGCTGGACAAAATAAGTACAAGGTGCTCACAAGCCCAATACTCATGCAAGCTGGACTAATCTCAGCCATGTCCCTGTCTACGGCATAAACAAACATGAATTTTCTCCTACTAGTGGTCCGAATTCAGCTTTTCAAAGAGGCCACAGAGAGTTACCCAAGCCTATTATAGGAATGTTAGGAGCAAGATTATAATTTCTTTGATAAGCTTATAAATGATTTAGGAGCAGCTTTTGGAGAAGTCTTTTCAAATCCAATTACTGTGGTATCAATATCTAGAAGAATTGAGGACCACCTTGTTGCTCCAAAAAATGAACAATGATCATCAATTTTGACAAAACTTTGTGGGGTATGCATTTAGCAAGTGAACTAAAAAGGCATTTGTTCTTTAATTTAAAGAAATGTAGGTGGGTATGGTTAAAGAACACAGAGTTAAGAGAAAAAGAAATTTGTTAAAAGACTCTTCGTGATCGACCAAGGAAGAGAAGGACAATAGTTTAATTTAGAGATGGTCGATTTTCCTTTTGGTGCCTTACAAACTTAGGGAAGAAGCGTTGGCAAATCTAAGTACAAAGGGCATCATTCATCGTCTAGAGAAACCTTGTCAAGAAAAGTAATCAGTGGAAGGCTTTACCTAGTCATATCTATACTACTCCATAAACAAAAGGATGGGTTCAATGATGTTGTATCTAACATTACTCAATTCATTGTCAAGATTTATGTTATGGCAGATTAGTGAAGATGCGGTAATTCTTATATAAGATTTTTTGGAGAATGGTTTGGGAAATCCACGAGAGCAAGCACTAGAAATGCAGAAGAGCTATTGATACAAGTTAACTTTGACATCTACGACGAGGACAAAAATTTCAACAACAATTTGTGAACAATGTTTAAGAAGAAAAGGCATCTCGAATTAGGATAAACTCACCTTGATCTTTTGGCCTGTGTTTACGTTAACTATAAACTCACCCTTTCGAATTACACCCTCATAAATTGTTCAAGAGAAAATGAAAAGTAAGCAAGCAAAAATTGTAATAAGTGAAAAATGGCAATGTAAATTCATGGAATAGAATATGCAAACATAGAATAAATACCAAAAATATCAAAGGTACCATTATGCCTCTCAAGCCCATACCTCAAATATGTTAACTGACTAAAACACCCCTCCTCTAATTTAAAAGCCAATTCCACAAGTGGTCCGTCAGGTGTTCCTGATAATGTAATCTATATCTTCTTTGATTAGGTTTTCACAATTTACTTTGGAAAATGAAAAGAGAGAATACTGTTCATCTTAGTACCTTCTCTTCATTCTTTGTTTGATCAAGAGCATAGTTACTAACTTCAGTAGGGCAAGGCAAATATCTAAGTACTCCATCAAGAAGTGGTTATACCCCTTAGAATCAAAAAAGGGCAGAAAATGAACAAAATAATCACTGATAGTAAAGGTGCCAAAAGTGCCAATTTTCAGCAATAACAGACAATTTATTTTGGATATATAGGAAGGGAGAACTACCTTGTTTTTGAATGCACTACCCATGAACACCAGAACAAATTTTCGAGCAACAGTAGCCCTACGAATTGCACCCTACTCAACATGAAAAATATCAGAAACATCGAGCAAGTACTGAAAACAATATAGAGGAAAAAGAATTAACCTATCACGTATATAGCCATACAAGAAAGAACATATTTTATTACACCTTAAGATCAGTATTTGAAATGGGTTCATCTGTAAGAAAAGCATCAGCAAGTTTATCATCAACTTCAGAAACCACTTCAATCAGCTCATGCCGTTTTTCAGCAACTAAAGGCCCCATCTCAGCTGGCACTTCTCCTGTACCGATGTTTTCACTGCAGTAACCAACAAAACAGTAAGCATAACATAACTTAAGCTTATGCAAGCCAGAAAGACACCCTCAGCTTCAAAAACACACCCATTAGAACCATTGAAGTAATAAGCTTTCAACTGCACAAGGTCAATAAGGCCCTGAAAATCCTCCTCCAACCCCATAGGGACCTGGACAACTGCACTGTGATGCCTTAGTTTGCACCTTGCCTGAGACAAATAATAAAGCATTACCAGGACAAGAACCACAAGATCATTGCTTTCTTCACCAAAATAATAATAACAACACCTAGTGAGAGTTCCGCTGAGCATGGGAGTTGGGGGGTCCAGTAGTACACAGCCTTACCTCAATATAGTAGAGATTGCTTTCTTCACCAATATTACTTAATTGCAACATCAAACTAGGCGTGACTAGATAAAATAATGAGCAACACATATAAGAACCTAAAAGAAATACCTGGTTCAACACCTTCCATAGATCAGCTCCCATACGATCAAGCTTATTAATAAAGACAAGTCTAGGGACCTCATATCTCCTCATTTGCCTATCCATAGTAATAGACTGACTCTGAACTCTACCCACACTACATAAAACAAGAATTGCACCATCCAGAACACGCAACGCTCTCTCCACTTCTATAGTAAAATCTACGTGCCTAGGTGTGTCAATAATATTAACCTACACCATTACCACAAGAATCAAACACTTAGAAACTACAAAAATAGCAGAAACGAGACCAAATCAATAAAACTATAGAAGGACTTGGGACTCACCTGATAACCATTCCAAGTGCAGTAAGTAGCAGCAGACTGGATGGTAATTCCCTTTTCTCGTTCCAAGTCCATGGAGTCCAGTTTGGCGCCAACACCGTCACGGCCGCGCACCTCATGGATCTCGTGGATATGGTCGATGTACTCGGTGAGGATGGTCTTGCCAGAATCGATATGTACAAAGATACCAATGTTGCGAAGGCGGTCCGTGGACTCCTTCCACCATAGTTCTTTGTCTTCCTTGGCACGAGCAAGGTTGGAGAAGTAGCAGAGATGGAAGTTTCCCTGGAGTAGAACGGCTATTAGAGACGTAGACAGTGTGGGTTTGGTGACAGAAGAATTGAAAGAGAAGAGGAATCGTAATCCCTTGGGTGATCAGGCCATGGTGGTTGGGACTGTGTGGACAAGTTGAGGATTTTAGCTGGGTTTTACCTCAATATTTTTCAGGTCATAATTTCGTTTGAGTTAAAAATCAACTCAACCTAATTGACCACATTACATATTTAACGTAAAAAGATGTCGACGTAATCAAAGTTTTGTTTTTGAAAAAATTAACTGGCATATATATATTGAAAAGATATCGTAATACATCTTTCATAGTTATAATTCCTTGCCAAAACTAACCAACGACTACTAACATCATACTTAACAAAACGACTTCATTTTTGTGCCCCTACATTAACAACACGACAATGTTTCTAGGTTGATGAAGGGTCTAGATTAAAGAAGTAAATTTTCATCTCCTCTACTTCTCGTTGCTCGTCATCTTTTACTCAATTAGGGCTGATTTCTTCAGTGGCAATAGAGGTCTTGTTCCGCATCCAACACTCATAAGTGAGACAGTTCTGTTTGGTTCACCTTTCCTTGCTTCTTCTTCATCTTATTACTTTCATCTTTTCTCAGGTCAAGTTTATTGGTGAGATCTCTCTATTGCTGGATATCACCTTCCTCTGAGGGAATGGAGAAGGGTCTTTGATTAGGTTTCTTCTTTTTTCTTCTTGATATGTAATTACTTTCTAAACTAGACTCTGCTGAAGAATCGCGGAAGTCACAACGCGTCGCAAATGCGACTTTCGCGATCCGCAGGTCCTCCTCCCAGCTTGAACATGTTTTACTATTTTGGCCATAACTTTGTCGTCCGAACTCCAAATGACCTGATTTTTTAAGTGTTAGATTCATAACACATTCCTATATCTCTATATAAAAATTTATAGCTTTTGATTTTGAATTGAAAAAGATTGATCGAATCAAAGTAAGGGTATCAGTTGGAAGAGCATGAACTAGATATTTTACTGAACATGTTCCAGTATTTTGATGATATCTTGATCTGTAGGATTCCAAATAAGATGAATTTTAATTTTAAGTAAACTAGAGATATAGGCCTACAAATTGTCTTGAGAAGTCAAATTTTGATTCTTTCAATAAGATATTGAATTTCTGGATGGAAATTGTACATAGTACAGTGTTATTGAATGTGAACAACCCGATAATGTTGGAGATATATCTTCCAAATTACTGAACCAAATTGAGTGATTTTGGTGTCAATAGAAAGATAAGGCATATAGGAACACTTTTATAGAAGAGAATATGACCAAATTACATCAGTTTCGCTTTCTAATTGAATGTGAACAGTAGACCTAAAAGTGTGGCTTAGAAAAAATCTGAAGTGAGTCATGAGAAAAGAATAGAGATTTTAATGGTTTAGTTAGGCATAAATCTAAGTATAAATTATAGTTAGATGAGTTTTGATATGAGATTGATTTTGTGATGAAATTGATGGATAAATACCCGGGATTATCATCAACATGCATTGTATATAATTCATTTCATACATATGCATTATTGAATACTTATGATTGGGTAAATAGTGATATCGTGTATATTATTAGCGATAGAGGAGCAACTGCAACGTCAACCTCTAGACGTTGCCGGATCTTCCAAGCATTAGCTTCGGGAGCAACTTGTGTGTAACTTAGATGATCTCACTTATTACTTGTTTGTTTAAATTATGTTTTGAATGATAACTGAATGTGTTTAATTGTGGATTCCGGACAGAAGGTCCGATGAAAGTGACTGTGAATTAAGATATTGAAGTACTACTTGAATGTGAATATGAAGACCTGAGTGCTTTATAATATGAGTGATTGTGGTACATGCAGTCCATACATGAATGCATAATCAGATAATGGCAGTTGTGACCAGAGTAGCCACCGATCAAAGCTAAAAGCTCAATGAGTGAAAATAGGCCTCGAGCTCAAAAGTGATTAAGAGCTATTCCACTTCTACGTTAACATAATTTATTTATATAATGTATTTAGTAAATTATTTATTTATTTATTTTTCATGTATGTACATAATTAATTATTTGTCTTTATTATAAAAGTGCCTTAATTTTTGTTTGTTTGTTTAATTCTTTTTATCTTGATGATGAGTATAAACAAATATTTTTATCCTTATTATTATTTATATAATGTATTTAGTAAATTATTCATTTATTTATTTTTCATTTATGTACATAATTAATTATTTGTCTTTATTATAAAAGTGCCTTAATTTTTGTTTATTTGTTTAATTCTTTTTATCTTGATGATGAGTATAAATATATATTTTTATCCGTATTATTATTTATATAATGTATTTAGTAAATTATTTATTTATTTATTTTTCATTTATGTACATAATTAATTATTTGTCTTTATTCTAAAAGTGCCTTAATTTTTGTTTGTTTGTTTAATTCTTTTTATCTTGATCATGAGTATAAACATATATTTTTATACTTATTATTATTAAGAACAAAATTAATAATAATAAGGAATTTAATAATATTATTTAATATAATTAATAATTAATTAATTAATAATAAGAATAATGGTAAGTAGAAAATTTATAATTATGATAATTTAAAACAATTAAATTAATAAGGACAATTAAAGAAACATAATAATAATTATTAATAATATAATTTATAATAATAATAAGGAATATAAAATTAGCAAAAATAATAACAACTCTTAAAATAATTAATAAAATAACAAATTATAAGGAATTTAATAATAATAATAACAATTGTTAACAGATGTGAATATTACTTAAAAAAGGGAGGAGGAGGCGATCTCATGATCGCGATGTATTTATTTTGATTTTTATGATTATATTCCTTATCATTATTTAATTTTTAAATTTAATTTATTTCTATTAATGTTAAAAAATTCCTTATTTTTCTTCTAATTATTTTTAAATTTATAATTCTTAATTATTTAATTAATGTTATTATTATGATTAGTTTTGTACTTCAGTATATTACTTATTATTAATAAATGTAATTTTTTATTAAAAATGTTTATTATTATTCATAACATTATTAAATTCCTTATTATTATTAAGTGTATTTATTTATTTATTATTATTATTATTCTTAAATTTATTAATTAATTTTATTTCCATTATTATCATAACTGTTAAATATTATTATTAAATTTCTTCTAATTATTATTAAATTTATTGGAGAGTATTTATTATATTTATTATTATTATTATTAAATTCCTTATTAATAGTATTATTATTATTATTATTATTAGTAGTAGTAGTAGTATTTTTATTATAATATTTGTTATGATTATTAAATTTATTAATTATTTTAATTTCTATTATTATTATGAAATTTGTTATAATTAGTAATTTTCTTGTTATTATTATTAACTTTATTATTCTGATTAATTAAATTATTCTTTTAATTTTTAATTATTATTATTATTTTTCGACTTTAGTATATATACTTATTATTATAAATCTTCTATATTTTTATTATATTTATTATTATTATTATTATTATTATTATTATTAATTCCCTTATTATGATTAAATGCATATATCTTTATTTCTATTTTTATTATTAAATTTCTTCTTATTATTAATTTTCTTCTTCTTATTATTAAAGTTATTATTCTTATTATTATTTATTATTATTATTGTTAATTTTCTATTTGAGTATATATACTTATTATTATGAAATAAAATTATTCTGATGTATTTTTTTATTATTATTAAATTCGACATTACTATGAATTTTATTCTATTTATTATTGAATTTATTCTATTTATTATATTTATTAATCTGATTAATTTAATTATTCTTTTAATTTTTAATTATTATTATTATTTTTTGACTTTAGTATATATACTTATTATTCTAAATCTAATTAATTTTTTTATTATATTTATTAATAATATTAGTATTATTATTATTATTAAATCCCTTATTATGATTAAATGCACATATCTTTATTTCTATTATTATTATTGAATTTCTTATTATTATTAGTTTTCTTCTTCTTATTATTAAAGTTATTATTCTTATTCTTATTATTTATTATTATTGTTAATTTTCTACTTGAGTATATATACTTATTATTATGAAATAAAATTACTCTGATGTATATTATTTATTTATTTATTTATTATTATTATTATTAGTAAATTCTTCATTATTATTAATTTTATTCTTTTTATTATTGAGTTTATGAATTTTATGAATTTTATTATTCTTCTTATTATGATAGAATAATAAAAATTATGTTAGTTAAAATATTAGAAATGAATATTTTAAATTAAAAATGTGTAAATATTTTAATAAATTAAAAGAAAGCAAAAAGGCAAGTATCAGTCGTCAGTTTCACTGTTTAAATTATTTGAGATAGAAATTAGGTTATCTTCTTCGTTTCTTCCTTTTTCACCGGCGTTCTCTCATCTTCACCTGGGACTGAGATTTGTTCTCTGGTGAGCGTCAATTTGTGCGTGAATTTTCGATTTCTTGATATCTAAAGTTGAGGGTTACACCACTGGAGTTGGGTCGTTGCCGATTGGTAGTGGGTTGTTGTCTGAAATTTGTAGCATTTAACGTCATTATGCCCCCTCGAAGATCTAGAAAATCTGAGGAAACCATCGTAGCTGAGGTCAGAGGGCACAATGCTGCAGACATTGCAGCTATTTATGATGCCCCTTTTCCCATTTTCTCAGACGAAGAAGGTGTGAGGTACAATTTTCTAAGGACTAAAACCATTGAAGTACCTACATATTTTAATTTTGACGTGCTAGACCAAATAGGGCTGAAAGATAAATTCTTGAGATTCTGTGAGAGAGGAAAATGGGAACAATTTGTGCGTATTAGTTACCCTGTTTATCGTGAATTGACACTAGAGTTTTTCACTTCTTTGAGGTTTGAGTCAAGCAAACCTAAGAAATTATGGTTTAAATTACAAGGCCAGGCTTATTGTTTGGATGAGAATTTGTTAGGGCAATTATTTGGTTTTGCACAAAAACAGGTAGAAGATGGCCATCAATTATTCTCATGTAGTGCTTATTGGAAATATTTAACTGATTTGGAAGAGTATAATGCTCATATTGCATCAAATGCAAACATTCTTAGTCCGGAAAGATTGCTTGTGCATAAATTCATGTGTTCTGTTGTGTTTGGGAAAAGGCAAAGTACTAAATGCTCGGCGAAGGAGCTGTTTTTATTATGGTGCATCGATGAAAGGCATAAGCCGAACATGTTCGCTCATGTTTCTCAAACTTTGATCCTATTAGTTGGGAGACAGGGAAACAGTTTAGGAATGGGTTATTTAGCCACTGCTTTGGCTCAACATTTTCATATTGATGTTAGTGAGCTTGATGTTGAGGATTATCAGTATTTTGATGTACCATACTTAAAACGTGCGGAAATCATAGAACACAACAACATGCAGCTCTGAGATCCTCAGGCACGTACAGCAGTGAAGCACAGGTTTTCAAGTGCAGCTTCAAGTTCTACACTTCAACCTATAGACAATTTATCATCAAATGAGGAGGAACAACAGCAACCACAACAATAGCAGCAGCCTGGTTGGGCCATGGTTTACACACTCATGAATGAAATGAATCAATAGCTGAATCGAATGAATCAGCGAATGGACCAAATATCCCAGGATCTACGATACGTGAGTGACAAAATGCACAAGTCTTGGGAGATGCAAGGACTCGACGTGCCATCTCCAACCCAATTGCCTCCGACATCTTCACAAGGTTCGTGAATAGTGCAACTATGAGATTTGTATATGTGGATATGGTACACCTGAATTACACTTATTATTAATTATCTGCTTCTTATTGTGAAATTTATTATTCTTATTATTATTAATTTTGTACTTACTGTTAAATAAACCGAACTTTGACTATTATCATGGGCTAATTTTTAAGGTGCAAAAGCAAAGTAAAAATTATAAACATGCACAGTCGTGCGAATTTCCCACAAATTCAAAACGTTTCCCACAAATTCCCAGAAATGCATTTCACAGAAATTCAAAGCCTTCAAAATCCAAATCGACGATAATTCATTACTTATATATACTTAGCAATTTCCCACATAATGAATTACATTGCAGTAACATATTAATTAAACATTTTGGCAGTTAATGAATTACATTGCATTAACATATAAGCAACTATTTAAGAATTGCATAAGTCACCAACTTCCAGTAAATGTTATGTTTCTTTACTCATGCAACTTTTCAAGAATTGCATAAGTCACCAACTTCCAATAAATGTTAAGTTTGTTTACTTATGCAACTATTTTAGAATTGCATGAGTCACTAACTTCCAGTAAATGTTATGTTTGTTTACATCAGCAACCAACCCTCAGTTTTAGCCTTCATTATTATCATAATCATCTTTTACAAATACAGAACTTTTCAACACGAAGGCAACCACGACATTTGTCAATGGAAATACTAACTCCTAAATTGTTTACTTCTTCCAAATTTGCAAAACCAAATGTCTGTTGTGCCTGTAAATCAATATGCATGTTAAATAATTCAAACAAAAAAAATGTAATGCAATTATCAAAAATAATTGAAATTAAGACAAAAACTTTCTTTAATTTACCGTAAGTAAATCAGTCATACGCATTAAAGGTGGGATAACAACACTAATATTTTGTTGACTTATTTCAACATCATTGACCTAACATGATAAATGATTCAAAGATTAATAACACATTACAAACATAGAATATTACAAATAATACAAACAAATAGTTTAACAAAGAATACCAAAGGATTTATTGCATAATGATGATGAGTGTATAGCATTGTTGACTTATCCATATGGACACTTATTGGTTGCATTTCGTAATTGTCATAACCAATTGGTTGATAAATAAAAATTTAAATTATTTAAAATTATTATACCCATAAGACAATATTAGAAATAGAACCTGAGATTGTTGTAGATGATCTTCATGATTGCAAACCATACTTGTCAAATCCTTACAAATAGAAACTGTCTGCATTTGGTATTTCGTTTAGGCAAAAATTACTTAAAATTATCAGTATAAAAATTATATACATCATTTCAAAACAATATCACCAAAAGTTTAACTTGAGTATTGGAAAGGGGGATTACTGTCGAATTTGCCATATTTGTTGCAGTCTTGCGTTTCTTCACATTCGTTCTCTTCTTTGATCTTTTCTCTAGTCCACCCCTCAATCTCTTACTTGATGTAGGCTTTGTCTTCATTTTCACACCTCTTATGTGATTCATTTCAGCAAAATTAATGTCAGCTTCATTCAGCACATTCATTTCAGTATTTGAGCGTTGGCTGAACTCTTGATGTTGTGATATTTGGTTCTCTTGATCAACTATTTCTTCACCTTCCAATTTCTCATCAACCATGTTCAACATATTCAAAAGATGATCTTTCACAATTTTATAGGTATCTCTCCTCTCTGCTGCTCTTGTAACCAATCGCATGCTTAATGTACACAATTCTTTATACCTTATAGTTGACAGCAGTTTAGGATCCATATCAGTTTCATTGACAGTTGACTCCTTACTACCAATCGTCCAGCATTTTGCTTTCCTTGTCTATCTTTTCAAAATATACTTGCTTGGGATTGTCCAAATATTTTTCAAGTTATAAACCTTCAACACATGAGAGCAAAAAATGCCAGCAAACTCAAACTTCCCACAACTACAATGAACTTCATCATTACATGAATCATAAATGACCAATTTAGAGTAGCTCTTCCCAGCAACATTGATTTTATATTTCTTAACCGTTCCATCTTCACCGCAAAGACGAAAACTAGAATCATGACAATGATTCCATTGATCTTGAAAACATTTAAAAACTTCTGGCGTGTAGACAGTAGCTGCATGCTTTAAAATTTTAACCGGTGCTGACAATGTTGGACTGCTGACATTACTTCTAAAATCAGCATTTAGCTCCTAAAATCGACGATCATCAATAAGCCTCTGGAAGTGATTAAAAAATTGTAATAAGTTATGCTGATAACTGACGTACCTTTTTATCATACTATTCATGCTCTCACTTCGTTAGGTGGTCATCATGTCTGCACAAAATATTTTGTGCCCATAAACCAAAGCCCATTTGTCCTTAATATGATACATACATTTCAACCATTCATTATCTTCAAGTTCATATTTTTCCAACATCTTATTCCATGCAATGCGAAAATCTTCTTCTTCTTCTTCATACTCATATATGCATGGGCTGAAATCCCTTGAAAACTCTTAAACTTAGAAAATACACCACTCAAATGGATGGCAACATGTATCTCCCTTTTTCATGTCTCTTGTTCGTTTAGACCTTAAATAATTCTTGTAATCATCCGGAATAAAGCCAACATTATTTCTCCCACCTGCTTGTCTCACCATAAGATCATGGGATGCTTTCAGTCGAATTCCCACACCATTAGCCATTTCAATTTGCATTGCCACAACTGAAGGTATCTTTTTGTGACTTCTATGTAAATGTGTTTTGTTTGGGGATGAAAGGTAGTGGTTGTGCTCTTCCACAAATTGAATGACTTGAAATTTTCCAGTTTTTCACACTATTCACTTTCATCCTTGCCTCACAACCAAATCTTGTTTCTGATCGTAGAGTTCTTACATACAAATCTCTTCTATCGGCCATCCGTTTACCCTCAACACTATAACAAAAAAGCCTACAAATCAACTTACCACTTTTATCTTTGTGACTTTTGCTTCTTTTAATTCCAAAGCCCACATGCTTCGCATAATTTAAATAAAATTGATAAGCTTCTTTTGTCGCGAACTGCATGCCAATTTTCGGTACTAACTCTCTTCCAACCAAATCTCTTGCATTCATATTACTACTCTCGTTCTCATAGCCAATATCATTGTTATGTTGCTCATTATCAATTTCATAATTTAAACGACGGCATGGAGTCGATGTACCATCCATACCATCCATTTTCACACCTGTGACATAAACAAACGAGGAGCATTATTTTCAGATATAATTATTAACACAACAAAAAATGACTATTAACAAAAACGTAGAATTTTTTTCCCATCCATATGTTATTTCATTCCTGTAATAGAAAAAGCAATCAGAGATTTGATGTTCAGTTGTTTCCATTTTACAAATAATATGTTTACATTAACATTAACTACAACTCAATGTTAACCTACTCAACTGTTACACATTAATTATCACTGACGTGTATGTAAAACCAAAAGCTATAAACACTCCCATAAAAGTCAGAAACCAAAAAATTTCAAACATCTTCAACACTTACTTAAAACATAAATAACAACCAACTCAACCTTCACATATTAATTATCACTAACATATATGTAAAACCACAATTTATAAACAGAAGCATAACAGTTAGATAACAATGAATACGAAAACTTTAAACAGAAACATACAACTTATATAACAATGAATTCTAAATATCTTTAACAATTACTGTAATGAAAACATAAATAAGAAATTATCTTTAACAACCACCTAGTAAATAAACAAACACAAAAGACACCCATTTCTCAATAACTGGTTAACATAGACAAATGGTTAAAAATTTAACACAGAGAGGGAGATGAAGACTAACAAATTAGATGTAGAAAGGCAAATTTTTAGGAGACGATCGTAAGTTAATTTGGTTGAAGAAACTAAAGTTTGTGAAAATGGGATAAGCAAATAACTTAAATGGCGGGAAATGTTAGTAATAATTGCTTTGGAAATGACAAACATTTCCAAACTCATCAATACTGTAAATTAATTTCTACATAATTTATTAATATTGTATTTTTTATTTGTTCATTATCATTTTAATTCCTTAATATAATTTAATAATAAACTTTTTATTTTTTTAAAAATTTAATTATATAATTATAAGAAGAAATTTTAATTATATAATTATTTAAATCTTAAATTAAATTAATACTACTAAGGAATTTAATAATAAGAAGAAGAAAATTTATAATAATAACGAATTTATTAATAATAATAATAATAATAATAATGACAAAGTATATATGATTGCATGTCATGGGTGTGCAATATATATATA
>JAOQMS010000009.1:2932609-2948996 GCA_027563885.1 Erythroxylum longipes | reverse complement strand
GCAAAAACACTTTAAACAATCCTAACCCATTCCAAATTACCAAAATACCCTTCCCACAAGTGAGGGGATGTTACATATTATATTTGTTTATAATCATTTCTTTTAGTTATTTCTTATTCTTTACAAGTTTGTTAGTTTTGTTGTATGGTAATAACAAGATATAAACATAGGGAACCTGTACAATTTGATCCAAAGATCGAAAGGACATTACAGAGGTTACATAGTAAAACTAGAACAACTCAGGGAATACAACAAGGAATTGAACTTACGGAAGTTGTTGTGTCTAATTTCTATTGATTTTGCTTGCCTTCATATCTTGACTTGGGTCACAATTTTTTGTGTTTTGATCTAAATGTGAGATTAATTGAGTGAAATTGGTGTGAATATTGCATGAATATTAATTAGGTTATCCTGTGAATGTTGTATGGAAATTAGAAGAATTATACATGAAAGAATGAAATGGGACGTGAACCACTACATGGAATTAATTAATTAAGCATGTAAATGGTGTCACACTTGTGACTATACAAGTTACGGTTGTGAAAATGGGAGTCACACCCCCATGTCAGAAGGGTGACAATGGTGGTCACACCTGTGACCACCTCACGCACACCCGTGACAGCATTTTCTTTAATGGTCCAACTTATTACATGGCAACTGCAACTTTGAGGGCTCAAAAACCTAAACCTAAAATGAGACTAAAAATAAACAAAAGAGGCACTGGTGATAGGAGGGACTCATTCATGACTCATTTTGGCGACATTTTGGGACACAAAATAGAGAGAGAGAGAGAGATGGCAGTGAAGAGAGAAGAGAACATAAAGTAGTCGAGCAAGGTGAAGAAGAAGAATAGCAAAGAGGTGAAAGCAGAGTTAGCATTTGATCGTCTAGGTGATCATCAACTAGAAGCTTAAGGAGATAACCAATGCAGAAGGTTTGAGAGTAGCAGGAAACCACTGCAACTCTGTCATCTGATCCTTGCTTTCTTATTTTGTTCCTATCTGTTGTATTATTTCTGTGTTGTTTTACTAGATTTACTCCTCTATCAGTTGGTATACTCACACCCTATTACCTTTTTACGGTTCATTTCAGTTATTCACTTAGTTTATTACTTTAATACTTATGTTATACTGATAAAGGTGGCATTGAAGTATATGAAGATGATGAATCTTATTCATTCCATGATGCACTGACTTCTTTTTCTTCAGAATTAATGTATTTAGTTTAGTCAAATATGCACGATTGAGTTATGTGTTGTTGTCTTATGTTTGCTATAGTTATTGAACTACATGGATGTAAAAGCACGATTAAACTTTGCATCATTTTGGTATTATTGAGAGAAGAAGTTTAATATGGAACGAGAAACTATAGGCGTTTAGATTAAGAATTATAAATATATTAACTTAAGTGGTAATTATCAGTCAAGTTTCCATAATTAATTCGAATGATAACTTGTCGAATACGAATGTTAGATTTAGTTTATTATTCAATTTGATATTAGAACCCAACTGTTAATTTAGTAAGACAATATCCAATCATTTCCCCTTAATCATGCATAGGAGATTAAATTAGTGAAATTAATTCTCAAGAGTTTCCCATTTTGATTAATCTATTCATTTTTGTTTCAAGTTAAATTAGTTTACTTTTTAGTTTAATTTTGTGATTTTCTTTGAAGCCTTTACACAACAAATTAGGATAGAATGTTAAGGATTGCATCTATTTCAAGATTAATTGAAGTGAACCAATTTCACCTTCCTGAGAGACGACCCTAGGTTCAAAAATTTTACAAACACTCTTTATGGGATCAACCTAGACTCACCACTGCTATAGTAGTAGTCTAATTTATTTTAAGTAGCGCGCTACCAATTTTGGCGCCATTTCTAGGGACTGCAATGCTTAGTTTTTGTTCTTGATTTTAATTGGTGTTTTGTACATATTTGCTTATAATTAGTTTCTTTGCATTTGTTTCATGATCGTTTCACTTTTGTTTCATGTTTGTGATTAAAAAAATTAAATTACTTGGACGGAAGTAATTTCTTTTATAATTCGTATTCTCATTCCAATAACCATGTTTGGAGTGATCATATAAACTTTAGTTATGGATAGGATAATTAACAAAGTTACTTTCATGATAGTTTGCAGTATGCACGGCAATTCCCATATCGACCAAAAGTTTCTTATCATGATTTAGGTACATCTCTGGAAGATATGCTTAATATTATAATTGCTAACAATATTCAACTTTAATAGAGTGTATAAAAGTTCCAACAGGATGTAAGGCAATTTTTGCAAGATACAAGGTCTAGTGTCTAATGTTTGGAAAACCAAAAAAACTCAAGTACTTCTCTAGAGGAATTAGTTAATGTTTGTGTTGCTATTACTTTGCAATTACAACAGGAAGAGATGCAATTCCAGTAAGAAACAAGTTCTGTTTCTAGGATCCAGAACATGACAAGCCAGATGGGTCAGTTAACGGAAGCTCTCAACCTCCTAGCATCACAAAGAGAAGAAACATAACTATCTCAACTTGAGGTGTACCCAAGACGACATTAGCACAGGGGCCTTACAGAGTAGAGAGGAGCTTAAGAATCTTGAGAGTACCAGTCAAGGAATTGCTTGTGTGGAAGAAGTTAAGAAGGAGCTAGAAGATGAAAACGAAATATCAATTAGCTCAGAGGTAAGTACCGAGTTCATAATTATTGTTAATACTGACCCTTGACCTTTACTTGGAAGAGTTGAGAAATTGAATGAGGAAGAACAAGGTGAAGAGACATTTGAAATCTTTTCAGAATACATGGACTCAGTAGAGATTAAGAGTCTGAGGAAAGGGAAGACACTAAATGGGAATGATTATTAACTAAGGTCCTATCCGGAAGAACCTCACATGGAGCAATCGCATATGCGTCCAGAAGATCATAATTTCTTTACGTGAGGGGAAAACATAGAGTCGAGCCAACGACCCTAAACAAAGGTACTTCTTAAGAGGCAACCCAAAAGAAGTAAATTTCTTTTCCTTTACTTTTTCGCACTAACTAGATATGCATATATGTTTCCATGTAGGTTTGTTTCTTGCTTGTTTTATGTTTTCAATCAAAATGAGAGAGAGAATAAAACAAACAAACAATCATTTTTCTCGTTTTCTATTGCTTCTAGGAGTACATAGCCATCACTACAGAATGAATTGACTAGAGAATTTCATGGCAACTTGAGCATGTTCTTTTACTTTTATGATTGGTTGATGTGCATTATATTTAGAAGAGTAATGACTAATGGTAGACAAAACCAGTGAGATTTTGAGCCTTATTAGATTGACACATCTATATTAGTCTCATTGTGTTTGTTTATGTGTGACCTTCATGACATGTACATCCTAGCTTTGCCTTGATTTTCTATTCGAGACCACTTTATTATCACATGCATTAACATGGAGATTATTAGAGATTCTTTGCTTTTCCAAGCTACATTAGCCAAGTAGCCTACCCATTATATTATTTTCCTTTTTGATAAGCCCCTTTGAGCTTTATACCTTTCTTTTTGTATCAACTACATTATATCGTTTTAAACTTAACCAAATGTCCTACCTAAGCCATAAAGCTAGTGGATCAATTGTGATTGTTGAGTTTGTGTATGTACAAAAGTATAAGAGTGGGGGTGTACATATGTGTGAGTTGGATAAAATGTTGGGATGCTATTTTATGCCTTATCATTGAATTTCTAGTGTTAATGTAGTTTCTTTTAATGTTTATATAAAAAAAGAAAAAAAAAGAAATAGAAATAGATAAAAATAAAAAATAAAAAAGTGAGTTTGAATAAAAGTATCAAGGAGGAAATACAATTGTTGTGAAAAGTTATTAATTAATAGTTAACCCTCCTTAAGTTATATTGATTAGGCGTTTGAATATATTGCATATGATGTGGATGTTGTTTTGGATAGAGAACCTTTTGTGCTATGTTTATGTTCCTTATGGTGTGAGAGCCGAATTGAGCTGTGAAACATAATTGTTAAATTCTTTATAGCTGATGGTACCCAGTTTTGAATGGATGTTAACTTATGCGCTTGATATCTCATTGAGTATTACTTTTACTTCCCTAGCTTGATGGCTTTTATGCTACATTACCCTAAATACATCTCACTTACCGTTGCCCACATTACAACCTTGAAAATTCCTTTGATCCATGATTTTGTATGTGAACATTGGTGGTGGAGAAATGAAATGATATGAAAGTTGTGGATTGTTGTGGTCATAAATGGTATTAAGTGTACCCGTTGATATATTTTAGTTAAACACATTTTCCAAGTCTACCATTAGACTGCTCAGTTTTTAAAGGTATTGAATGTTGATTGATTATGAATAAAAGCTTGGAATAACAAGTTCTTTCTATGAATTTTGAAAGTTATTCACCTTTGTTTATGATTATGTATTCTTGGAACATATGGGAAATGAGTTGATGTTTTAGGTCTATGATCTTAATTTTGATGTTTTGCTTGATAATGATCAAAAGCTAAGTGTGGGGGAAATTGACATATGCTTAATTGATTTTATAATTATTCCATAACATTTAGCGATTAATGACATGAAATTGCTTAAGATTCATGAAATTGCTTAAGATACTAACTTTGACTTATATGTGCATTTAGGCACAATTCAGAAGCAAAGTAGTTAAAGTGAGTCCAAAGCACTATATTTGAGCCGTTTTCTGAAGATTCATATCCATTTGTCTTCATGTAACAAGACTGAGGAAGATTAGAGAAAATGAAGAAAGAAGAAGATAAGAAAATGAAAACACAAAGAAGAACATGTTGCTCACGACCAAAGCTGGAAAAAAATACACAGCAATGAGCAATCACTCATAACTATGCATATGTATTGCATGGGCGTGAGTTATTTCTCACACCCATATAAGGTGACCGGTTGCTATACTTAGCATTTAAGGTACAAATATGACATCAGTGGATGAAGCAAAGAATGGGAGCTGAAGCAAAAATGTGAGTGGTGGATAGCTGTATATAAAGCTTGAAAGAATGGATACACATGGCCATACATACTAATTTGGCATAGTCGTGAGCATTAACAAACGACCATGTCAAAATACCATTCAATAAACATACATGGGTGAGTTATTCCTCACGCCCATGCATGGTGTGTCACACTCGTGACACATCAAATCACAGGTGAGACATAATGCCACCTCACCCCTCATTTAACCTGGTGTTTTAATATATGTTGAGGTAGTGTGATGGAGCAAAGTTTTATGAAAGAATAGATGTATTTCAACTTGTACATCTCGATACTAGTTCGGAGGTGACATCAATTCCAACGACTTTGTTAAGCATTTCCTTTACTATTTTTGTTGTTTCTTTCTCTCTTTAGAAATTGATTGTGTTCCCCTATGCGTATGGATTTAGGTTTCGTGTATGAATGATTATGTTATTGTTATAGTTTGACTATTTGTGTATAAACCCTTTGGGTATTATGAAAAGATGATTTTAATGCATTCATTGGATCATTTTATTACAAATTCATTGCTAAAATTTTGATATAATCTGTAATTGTTATATTTGAAATTCATTTATAGCGACTAATGGTTTGTAATCATTAAGGATAACATAACCTAGGTTAAATAATATGAGCTTGTGTGATCATTGCTTAGATTGGTGTGTTTTTGTCACTTATAAGGCGACTGTTCGATTAAACTTAATGAGTGTATCCTAGGTTATTTCATAGTTAGGGTTGATTAATGAGCTCTTCTCAATTAACTATGACCTAAGGAAAAATCAGGATTAATAGAGCTTGTTATTAATCTACGACCAATAATTGAAAGAGAGATGTGAAGACAACAATTCAATGAAATATGTTTAATAAGGTGTAGGCCGAGATTAAACTAAAGAACTGAATTCCTAACAAATTCACCATTTTCATCATTTTTTGCATGTTTTCTTTAATTTTTTTATTAGTTTAGTTTCATTTTATTTTCTTGTTCGATAAACTAACCAGCCCCCCATAACCTAAACACCGTTTAATTTCATTTCAAAAGCTTTACACACACTCTCTATGGGATTGACCTAGACTCACCACTGCTATAGTAGTAGTCTAATTTATTTTGAGTAACGTTACAACACGCTATTGTGTACATTGAATACGAAGATTTCAAGGGGACTCTAAAGACGATCACGAGGAGCCTAAGCGTGAAGACCAAATTAACAACCAAAAGATGGGTAAGAGGTAGTTAGTAATGAAGGAGTATGCTAGACCAGTAATCGGTACTGCCACATCATGTATGCTCTTGGGAGAGGCTACTAGAAACTATGAATTGAAGAGCATCCACTAAAACATGTTGTCATCTTTCTATGGGAATCGCAATGAAGACCCTTTAAATTTTATTTGGGAATTTTATACTACTCTCCAAACCTTCCATTTGGATGGCTTAGATGAAGATCAACTTAGAATGAGATGTATCCCATATACATTGAAGGATTAGGCTAAGGCATTCCTGATGACTCTTCCACCCGGTTCAATGACTATATGGGAGGAGGTGTACAACAAATTCATGGGAAATTTATATTCCCATCAAAAGATTTATGAGTTGCAAACTAAGATAGATACCTTCACTTAGATGGAGGAAGAGCCATTCCAGGATACATGGGAACGTTTCAAACTCTTTCTAATCCAATATCCACAACATAATTTTCCACTTCATATACAAAACCAATTTTTTTATGATGGACTGACACTGTTACATGGTGGACAATCCAACAGGAGGAGCTGTGGGAGAGAAAACGGGCGAAGAAACGTATGAAATAGTCAAAATATTAGGGGACAATTCTCAACAAAAGAGCGTAGGGGGAAGAAGAGTTGGAGTTCATGAAGTGAGATCGAGTTAAGAAAAAAAATAGCTATGAGTTAGCTAAGTTAACAAGGCATGTAAAGATGCTAACTACGAGACTACCCCAAAACATACCAAATTAAGAGGTATGTGGTATATACGGAACTTGTGATCATGGAGCTAATATTTTTTTATACTCTTATGAACCTTTTGCAAATGGGGAATAACAAGCGAACTCACTTAACGGGTTTCAAATAAGGGAGAAAAATTATCTGCATTAAAATACCTACAACCCTGGATTAAGAAACCATCCCAATTTTTCATAGAAGACTAAAAATCCACCAGTTCCCCACCACAGTACCAAAATTTTCAGAAGCCAAATTATTTCCAAAGGCAATTCTCAATTCAAAATCCACTGATCAAGCCTTCTTTAGAGGAAAGCTTGAGTGCATTTATTCAGGTAACTACTCAAAATCAAGAAATGAACAATAAAATATACGATTCCTCGTAGGCATCTATAAAGAGTATTGACAACCAAGTAAGGCAACTCGCTGCTTAAATGCACAACAATCAAAAAGGAAAGTTGCCTAGTCAACCTGACCAAGCCCAAGCAGTTGCTATTTTGAGAAGTTGAAGGGTGATTGATAATCACATTGAGATTATTCCTAATCTATCTGTTGCTACTAATCAAGAGGAAGAGAGCCTCATGAGAGAAAAGATGAGCAAAAGGAGGTAAGCAATGGACATGACTCTTCTAGTCACATTCAAAAGATGAAAAACTTAAGCATGACATCAAGGACAATGGAGCACAAAAATTGTATAAAGACAGATCCTTAGAGACAACCAATTTTGTATCTAAACTGTCTTAAGGAATCTAAACAAGATGAGCAATTTTCTTACTTACATCACATGCTTTTTAAGGTTAACATTATTATGCCCTTATTAGATGTGATTAGGAACATTCCAGCTTAAATGAAGTTCTTCAAGGAACTAATCATCATGAAATAAAATTTTGAGCCTAATGAGAAGGTGATAGTTTTGAAAGTTGTTAGTACAGTTCTTCAGCATCAATTACCCCCATAACTGAAAGATCCAGGGAGTTTTATCGTGAAAGTATCAATGGGTAGTGGGGATAAGGTTAAAGGTATGCTTGAACTTGGAGCAAGTATAAACCTTATGCCTTACTCTGTTTATGATAAATTGGATCTAAGACAGTTAAGACCTACCAATATGTGCTTAGAATTAGCAGATAGGTCAATCTGTTATTTCAAAGGAATATGTGTTAGTGAAGGTTAGAGGATTGATTGTTCTTGTAGACTTTGTGGTCTTAGACATGGGGGAGGTTAAAGAGAAAGTGAAGGAGCACACCATACTTCTAGGGAGGCCTTTTATGGCCACTACTAATAGCTTGATTGATGTGAAGAACGGGAGACTAAACATGACTGTTTTGGGAGAAACAAAAGAATTTTCAATCTTTAAAGTTAAAAACATTCCTATTACTACTTTTTGTGAAGAATGCTCTCTTGTTGATTAATTTAATTTTACAGATCTTGATTTTTCATTGCAGGAAGAAGAACAAAAGAAGATGGGCTTGGTGAAAGAAATTGATAAGTGCTGCCAATTGCTAGACGATGCAACTAAGGGAGAGTTCGGCAAATTCTTGGAGGAAAAATCCCAATAAAGAGAACAAAAAAATGGGATCAATCATTTTGAGAAATCCACCTTAAGCATGATGGTTGAGGTGTCCAGCTAAAAGACATTAAAGAAGCGCTAAATGGGAGGCAACCTATATCATTTTTGTTTTGTTTTTCCATTTTTTATTTTTTATTCCTTTTTAGTAAAACTCGACTTAATCTGTTTGCTTTATTTACACAAGCCTACTTCTCAATCTCTTCCATTTTTCTTCTTCACAACTGTTCTCCACTCCTCAATGTAGGATGCCATGCGTATTGTCATACTCCACACCAAATCAACGCTGCCACCACCCACACTTTCATATCGTATTTCTGTCGTTGTTCTTTTTAATATTTTTACTGCTAATTTCTTTTAGTTTTAATACTTGTCCTTATTCGTGTTATTTTGTATCTTAGATCCCTCTTTTACTTTTTGTATCATATTAGGAATAAGGTGATATTTAAGCGTAGGGGGAGTATTATTAAAAAAGTTAAAAATTAAATTTATTTTTGTGTTATGTGTTTGTTTTTCCCATTTAGTTGTTTTCCCATTTAGTAGTTAGAGATTCATGGTTATGAAATAAACTCGATTGGGATTAGAAATGCATTATATGAGTGAATAATTATTCTTGCATGCTTAGTTTGATTGACTTGGATTGCAATTAAAAAGAAATTAGCTTGTTGTGATAGATGAATGACACTTTTCATTTGGTAAGAATTTGAGCCCTTTTGAAATATTTAATGCCAAATTCAAGTATTCTTTGCTGAGAGTGTTCTTTCATGATTAACTCTAGAACTTGCTTGCAAATACTAGTCAAGATCACATAGTCTTATGCAAACATTGAAATGAAGAAGGAAATTAGGATTTACCCTATTTACTTAAAAGCCACCGTAAATTTACCCTTAATGAGCCCTCTTTAAGCTTAACATGAACCATTTCTTCTTTAAACCCAAAATGTGAGCCTTAACCTTGATTATATAACTTTTTCATCATACCTACCACAAGGACGAATTGAGCGTTTGAATAGTTATAATTGAGTTTAGGGAATAATTGCTTGAATAATTGTGGGGGAATTATAAGATATATTTGATTTTTGAGTTAGAAATAGGTATGGTTGTAATAATTTGTATCTCTCCTCTACATTTTAACTCTTTTAAAATTTATCTCATCATGATAAATAAAAAATAAAAAAAGATTAAAAAGAAATAGAAAAGGAAAGGAGGGAATAGAAGATAACAAGAAAAATGAAAAGAAAGAGGCGTGAAAATAAAAGGAGAGAGAGAGGGGTGAGGAGTGCTAACATTGTTTATTAAGAGGAAAGAATTGAGTGTTTTATGCTTTATTGTTCTGTATTATTTTAAATGCTCAATTTGTTATGTGGTTTTAAACTATGATTTTCCTTTTTCCTACCCTTAGCCCGGTCCCATTACAACCAAAATAAAGAACTTTAGATTGATGTTTGTTTTTTATATAAGTGGTGGAGATTAAATTATTAAGCAAGCTGATCGTAGATGCCTTACATGAAATGAATGATGAGTGAATATTTCCCACCTTTGAATGCTTGAGAGGATGGAGAGTGGAGTGAGTATCTATTACACTTGTTAATGGTCTTTGATTTGAAGTAACTAAGTATGCGGAGAATAGTCTGCTCATGGAGTATTAGGAGTTTTAAATTCTTAGGTTGTGTTTATTAAAATGATTGTTGATATCTTTGACCATTATTTGGGAAAATCGTTGTTTTCATTGGTTGTTCTTATATTTTCTAGTGTTCTTTATTTTGCTTGAGGACAAACATAGTTTAAGTGGGGGAATTTTTGGGTCTAAATTCTGTTGATTTTTCTTACCTTTATATCTTTATTTTGGTCACAAATTCTTATGTTTTGATCAAAATGTGAGATGAATTGAGTGAAATTGGTATAAATATTGCATGAATGTTAATTGGATTATCTTGTGAATGTTTTATGGAAATTAAAGAATTATGCATGAAAGAATGAAATGGTACATGAACCACTAAATGGAATTAATTTATTTAAGCATGTAAATGGTGTCACGCCTATGACTATACAAGTCACGGGTGTGAATCCCGTGATTCTTATGTCACGAGTGTGACAATAGGAGTCGCACCCGTGACCACCTCATGGACACCCATGACAGCATCTTCTTTAATCGTCCAACTTATTACGTGGCAACTACAGGTTTGAGGGCTCGAAAACCTAAACCTAAAATGAGACTACAAATAGACAAAAGAGGGGTTGGCGACAGGAAGGACTCATTCAGGACTTATTTTAAAAACATTTTGGGACACAAAACAAAGAGAGAGAGAAAGAAGGTGGTGAAGAGAAAAGAGAAGAGAGAGTAGTCAGGTGAGGTGAAGAAAAAAAACAACAGAGAGGTGAAAGCAGAGTTAACATTCGGTCATCTAGGTGATCATCACCAGAAGCAGAAGCAGAGAACCAATGTAGAAGGCATAAGAGTGGCAGGAAACCACTGCAACTCCTTCATCTGATCTTTTTTTTCTTATTTTGTTCCTATCTGTTGCATTATTTCTTTGTTGTTTTACTAGATTTACTCCTCTATTAGTCGATAGACTCATACCCTGTTAACTTTTTATGGCTCATTTTGATTATTCACTTGGTTTATTGCTTTAATACTTCTCTTATACTGATAAATATGGGATTGAAGTATATGAAGATAATGAATCTTGTTTATTCTATGATGGGCTAATTTCTTTTTCTTGAGAAGTAATGTAGAGCTAGTTTATTCAAATATGCATGATTGAGTTACTGTGTTATTGTCTTATGTTCGCTATAATTTTTGAACTAAATCGATGTAAAAGAATGACCAAAATTTGCATTATTTTAGTATTAAACTAAGGATCAAGAGAAGAAGTTTAATATAGAACGAGAAACTATAGATGTTTAGGTTAAGAATTAGAAATATATTAAATTAAGTGGTAATTATTAGTTGGGTTTTCATAATTAATTCAGATGATATCTTGTCGAATACGAAAGTTAGATTTAGTTCATTATTCGAGTTGGTCTTAAAACCTAAATGTTAATTTTAGTAAGACAATTATCCAATTATTTCCCCTTAATCATGCATAGGAGACTAAATTAGTTAAATTAATTCTCAAGAGTTTTCCACTTTGATTAATCTATTCATTTTTTGTTTCCAGTTAAATTAGTTTACTTTTCAATTTAAGTTTGTAGTTTTCTTTATAGATTCCACCCAACAAATCAGAATAGAATGTTTAGGATTGCATCTATTTTTATTTTTCTTCAAAATTTATTTAAGTGAACCAATTTCACCTTCTTGAGAGAGGACCCTGGGTAATCAACTACGACTACCCCGTATACTTGTGAGTAAGATAGCGTAGGTATTTTTAGAACTTATTTTGACATAACAGAAGCCATGATCTACCTAAGAACTTTAAAAGAGTTAGTTGCTGTAGATTTGAATCAAATACCTTTAGCATCACCTTTCCAAATTTTGCTAAAAAGATTGCTTTGAACTTAAATCTGGCCTAATCCATCTTTTGTCTAACTTTCATGGTTTTGCTTATGAGTATGCTCATAAGCATCTTAAGGAGCTTGATGTGGTTTGTCTTAGTATAAAACCTACAAAGGTGACAGAAGAGTAGATTATGTTAAGAGCTTTTCCATTCTCATTAAATGATGCAGCAAAAGACTAGCTTTTTGATCTACCCTAGGAGCATTAGCATAGGGATCGAGATGAAGAGGCTATTTTTGGAAGAATATTTTCTAGCATCGAAAATAACCAGTATAAGAAAGGAAATATGTGGGATAAAGCAACGCAATAGTGAGTCCCTTTACGAGTATTGGGAACGCTTCAAAAAGTTGTGTGCTAGTTGTCTGCACCACAACATTCTGGAGCAACTTCTTGTCCAATATTTCTACAAAGGTTTACTACCTATAGGGAGGAGTTTGGTCGATGTGGCGAGTGGTGGGACACTTTGTAAGAAGACTCCCATAAAAGCCAGGATTTTAATTAAATGCATGTCCATTAATGCTCAACAATTCGGCACTCGTAATGATGTTCTTCGTGTAAACAAGGTAAGTACTTCAATTATCTAACATCTTTTAGATGAGTTAACATCTTTTGTTAGACAAATTGCATTTAGACAAGCACAATTAAAGGCATACTGAATATGTTCAAATACAAGTCATCTGATTGATGGATGCCCAAGATTATAAGAGGGAAGTATGGAATATGTAAATGCTACAGGAGGGAATTTTCCAACCAGTACAACTCGTATTCCCAAACATATAACCTAGGTTGGAGGGATCATCCTAACGTAAATTATGGGGAAAATAGGTAGTAGAAGGACCTCATAAATAGGCCGCAAGGAGCACAACCATTCAAATCAAAGTTATAAGCCTCCTCTACCTCAGGTATGTCGTTAGAGGATATGGTTAAGTCTATGTCAACTAACACTTTGCAATTCTAATATGGTATGCAACAGTTTCAGCATGAGTCCATATTTAAATTTTATGAGAAGAATTCTAGCATTCATAATTTGGAGAACCAAGTAAGCTTAGATGGTAGTTACGATAAATGGTCTAAAACCCAAAGAGGAGGAAAGCTATCATCACAACCTGAGACAAATATGAAGAATGTTAGTGCAATCACCTTGAGGAGTGGTAGGAAGCTTGAGGATCCTGAAAGAATTACTCAAAGGATGGCTAATGAAGAATACATTGAGAAGGAGCTCGAAGAAGAAACGGATATCCCAGCTAGCTCAAAGGTAAATGTTGAATTCCTAATTGTTAAAAAGACTAATCCTCCACATTTTCCTAGCAGGTTAGCAAAGTAAAATAAGGAGGATAAGGATAAAGAGATTTAGGAGATCTTTCAGAAGGTTGAGTTGAATATCTCACTATTAGAAGCAATCAAGCAAGTACCGCGGTACATGAAATTCATAATGACTAGGATGAGTGAAACTATTTTTGCAGTTTTTAAAAAGAAAATATCTCCTAAATGTAAAGACTCAAGAATGTTTACTATTCCTTGCAAAATTGGTAACACTGAGATAAAGAAGCCATGTTAGATTTAGGAGCGTCGATTAATGTTATGCCTTACTCCATATGTGTTTCTTTAAATTTAGGGCCATTAAAAGAAACTAATGTTACCATACAATTGGTTGGTCGTTATAATGCTTATCTAGATGGGGTGATTAAGGATGTGCTTATACAGGTAAATGAACTAATATTTCATACTGAATTTTATGTGATTGACATGAATAATGAAACTTCCCATAACCCAATACCTATCTTACTTGGGAGGCCATCTCTTAACATAACCTAAACTAAGATAGATGTTTGTAAGGGTAACCTCACGAAGGAATTCAACAAGGAAATTACTCGTTTCAATATTTTTTATACTAATAAGCATTCTCATAATGACCACTTTGTTTTTACAATTAATGTGATTGACCTTTCAATATAGGAAGATTGTAATCCAAAGCATACTAATAAACAAGAAGTAGTTTCAACAAAAGAGAAGACCAAAGCTTTTAATGTCTCATCAAAAAGCTTTATCATTAATCAAAAAGACCTTCTTTCTTATGTTAAATATAAAATGTTTCCACATAAATGTCGTCCTTATTGGGTCGATCCTTTAATGATAACTATTCTTTGTTTATAGTGCAGTATAGATTAAAAGTTTGAAAACAATGAAGACATTATATATAAGTGGTCAACGAATCAAGCCTTGTTCTTATGAAGGTCAACTGGAAAATGCCAAAGTTGTGATTCGTAGAGATCAAAATTACATAACTTGATGACGATAAAATGGAATCAAGACAACAATACTAAACAAAGACGTTACTTGGGGGGCAACCTAAGGGAAGTTTATTTCTTGTTATTTACATTCTTGCAATTGTGGTTTCTGTTAAATACTTCATTTCTTACGTTTGATATTACATTGAGGATAATATAATTTTTAAGTGTGGGGGAGGGCATCTTTGTTTTCATACACGTTTTTAACCTTGTTTATTGCTTATGTATGTTTTTTAGGTGTTTTCAAAATCAAACAAACAAACAAACATTTTCTCTTTTTCAATCACTTCTAGGACTATGTAGTCATAATTAGAGATTGAATTAACTATAAAAATTTATGGCAACTTGAACATGTACTTTTACTCTTTTGATTGGTCAATATACATTATCTTTAGAAGAGTAGTGATTAGTGGTTGACACAAGCTAGTGAGATTTTAAGCCTTTATAAACTGACACATTCATATCAGTTTCATTGACCTTTGTTTCTGTGTGACCTTCATGATATGTTCATCCTAACTTTTCCTTGATTTTCTATTCAAGACCATATTTTTATTAAATGCGTTAACATAGAAATGATATAGGCATTCTTTGTTTCATAAGATACATTAGCCAAATAGCCCACCTAGTGATATGAATTTTCCTTTTGTTAAGCTCCTTGAGCTTTATTTGCCTTTTCTTTTTATTTTAACTACATTACAAGCCTTAAACCTAACCAAATATCCTACTCAATTCTTAAGGCTAGTGAAGCATTTGTTGATTGTTGATAATTGTGGATGCACAAAAATATAAATATGGGGTGTGTATATATGTGGGTTAGTTCTAATTATTGGAATGTCATTTTATGTTTTTTTAATGAATTCCAAACGTTAATGTAGCTTCTTTCAATTTTTTGAAAAGAGAAAAAAGAAAAAGGAAAGAAAAAAAAGAGAAAAAGGAAAACAAAAGGACAAAAAGAAAAGAAAAGAAAGAAAAATATGTTTAAATAAAATTATCAAGGAGGAAATGCATTTGTTTTGCAAAGTTATTCATGAGAAGTTTTTCCTCCTAAAGTTGTATGGAAAGAGTTATTTGATTACTATTACGATGTGAATGAGGGAGATGTAGTTTTTTGTGGAACATAGTTTTTGCATTCATCACACCTTATGGTACCCAGTTTTAAGTGAATGTTAGTTTTAACTCTTGATATTCCATTGAGTGTTTTCTTGTTTCACTAGCTTGGATGGCTTTTACACTACATTATCCAAATACATCTCACCTCAACCTTTACCCTATTATAACCTTAAAAAGTCATTTGATTCATGATTATGCACGTGCATCTTAGTAGTGGAGAAATGAAATGATATGAAAAATTGTGTAATGTATTGATCAGAATGGTGTTTGAGTGTACCTATGGATTAATGCTATTCACAGACTTTGTCCAAGTCTACTATTAGATTGCTTAGTTTCTAACAATGATGATTGTTGATTGATCATGAGTAGAGGAATTTAGTGTTTAGTTATTGCAATGATTTTTAAAGCTATTTCTCTTTTACTTATGGCTATCAATTCTTAGGAAATATGGAAATTATGGAAGTTTTTAGTTTGTGACTTTGATTTTGTTGTTTTGCCTAATGATGGTCAAAAGTTAAGCGTGGGGAAATTTGGTGTGTGCTTAATTTTTTATACATTCACTTCTTAACACTTAGTGATTATTGTTGTGAAATGCTTAAGATACTCATTTTAGGTCATATTTGATTTAGGTACAATTTGGAAGCATAAAAGATAAAATGAGTTAAGAGCACATTCATTGAGCCAAGATTTTGACATTCAAACTCAATTACCCTTGTGGAATAAAAAGGAAATAGATTAAGGTGAGGATTGGACAAAAAATCACAAGAAGAAGAACAACTTACAAAACCTAGGAGATACACAATCGTGTATGCAATCAAAAGATAAATTTTGGCTTATACAGTTGGATACACGATACAAGTTTTGCATTTAGTTAACTTATACGGTTTGATACAGGGTAGTGTATGTAACATCCTGTCACCTATACATACGGCTAGAACATGTAATTGTGAGACATTTATATGACTTAAGCTAAATGAACG
>JAOQMS010000009.1:2899848-2922632 GCA_027563885.1 Erythroxylum longipes | reverse complement strand
TCATAATTTGGATTAGCCAAGACTAACACTAGTACCTAATTAGCTTTAAGAGTTGAATCAAATTACGAACTTCAGATTCATAGTCAAGTCACAACCTAAATTAAACCTCCTTTGTATAATATATGCATTTGATGCATTTTAAGGGTAGTTATCAACATAGGCTCAATTCAATTGAGTTTTCCAATTAATTTAGAATTAATTCAAGTATAGCATAACATTTCTAGTGGGACTAGAAAAGGGCATATATACAAGGATTAAAGCGTTTAATTTGGACATCAAAATAATTAATTTTATCCTGATCGAATCACATTCATAATTTGGATTAGCCAAGACTAACACTAGTACCTAATTAGCTTTAAGAGTTGAATCAAATTACGAACTTCAGATGCATAGTCAAGTCACAACCTAAATTAAACCTCCTTTGTATAATATATGCATTTGATGCATTTTAAGGGTAGTTATCGACATAGGATCAATTCAATTGAGTTTTCCATAATATAAATGTATATATGTGATATACATAATCAAGATCATCCAAGTGTTGATGAGACCAAAGGACAAATCCCTCAACCAAATATTAGGACTTACGCCTTCCATTGATATGACAAGAACCAGAGTTCTTTTAGAGCTGAGTTGTTGGGAAAACCCGAGCCTGCTCTACACAAATATGGTCAAACCATGGAAATTAGGTTTTCAGATTAATGGGTTAGTTTTAACTGGAAGCGTTGATTTGTTAGGCAAACTCAAGGTCAACATGGATAGAAGTGAAGTTGGGTTATATACATGGGATGTATATAAATCAAGAGTTGATAACCCAATAAGTGTGCTAAATCAACCGTTGATGGCACAAGTCGATAGTTGTATAATTGAATACAATTGGTATGAATGATACCTACCGATTGACCTATGGTGGCTTGTTGGGAAAAACAAAGGTCATTCTTGGTGATATCAGATATCGACCCCTTAAGACAACATAAGTTTTCTTGAATTCATAGTGAGGGCTATGGATTTGAATAAGACTAGTGGGACCTATAATGCATGTGATTAAAGTCCTTATTGATATGCATTAATGTACATTCTAACACTTTCTCTTGTTCTTCTAGGTTATTGAATTGACACAATGTCTTCTAGTGTGAACTTACGCTCCCTATTAGATTCCAAAAAACTCACAGGACCTAACTTCTTGGATTAGCTATGGAATTTGATAATTGTTCTCAAATCTGAAAAACTATGTCCTAGATGAACCACTTCCCGATCCCCTTGCTGTCGATGCATCTGATGAAGATCAGAAAGCTTATAAGAAGCTACTGGATGATAGTGAGTTGACTAGCTATATAATGTTGGCCCCTATGTCACCAGAACTGCAGAAGCAGCATGAGGCTGTGGATGCTTATACTATAGTCTACCATATGAGGGAACTGTTTGATGAGCAAGCTTGGTCTGAAAGTTTCGAGACCTCAAGGTTGCTTTTCCATTCTAAGATGGCTAAGGGATCATCTCCAGTGTAGTATGTGCTGAAGATGAATGGATAAATTGAGAGATTAGCTAGTTTGGACTTTATAATGGATTATGAATTAAGTATAGACTTAATTCTGACTGGTTTGACCGATAGTTATTCACAATTTGTTCTTAACTATTGGATAAACAAAATATCCATAACGATACCTGAGCTGATTAATCTGCTCAAAACAGTTGAGTAAACTATCAAGAAGGACAGTAAGGCTGTGATGCTGGTGGACTCTGCTTTTTGTTCTTGAAAGAAGAACCAAAGAAGAAGAAGAAGTCCAAGAAGCTAGTAGGAGGTATAGCCAAGAAGAAGGCAAAGGAGACAACACCAAAGAGGATATGCTTCCATTGCAACAACGAAGGACATTGGAAGAGGAACTGCAAAGCTTATCTGGAGTCACTGAAGCAGAAGAAGGCATTAGATGCCCCACCGTCTACTTCAGGTATGATATTTGTCATTGAGGTTAATACTATTTCAGATCATAACATTTGGGTATTCACACATATGTGTTGATATGCAGGGTATTAGGGATAGTACACTACTTAAGAAGGGAAAGATGGACCCACGTGTGGGAAATAGAGCAAGAGTTGCTGCATTAGCCATAGGGACATATGTTTTGTATCTTCCTAGTGGGCTAGAATTAGTTTTGGAAAATTTCTATTATGTACCCATTGTGACTAAAAACATTGTATATGTTTCATGTCTTAATAAATCGGGATTTCATTTAACTTTTTCAAGTAATGGTTGTTCAATTAAGTTGAATGAAATATTGTATGGTACTGCTACATTGTGCAATAGAATTTACATATTAGATATGTCCAATCCAATTTTAAATATCAATGACAATAAAAGAAAAAAAAACAACATAACCTTAAATCATCTTATTTATGGTATTGTCGACTTGGCCATATAAGTGAGAAACGCATGATTAAGGTAAACAAGAAAGGTAGCTTAGGGTCATTTGATTATGAATCATATGACACATGTGAATCTTGCTTATTAGACAAGATGAATAAATTACCTTTTAAACGAAAGGGTGAACGAATGAATGGGTTGTTAGACCTAATACATTCTAATGTATATGGTCCGATGTCCATTTATGCCAGAGGTGGTTTTGTGTACTTCATTACTTTTATCGATGATTATTCACGATATGGTTATGTGTATCTAATGAGATGCAAGTCTGAAGCATTTGAAATGTTCAAATAATTTAGACATGAAGTAGAGAAACAACTCGGTAGAAGTATTAAAACACTTCGATCAGATAAAGTTAGTGAATACTTAAACGGGGAATTTCTAGCTTATATCAAAGATAATGGGATAGTATCCCAGTGGACTCCACCTTACACACCACAACATAATGGTGTAGCTGAAAGGAGAAACTAATCCTTGTTAAACATGGTAAGGTCGATGATGGGCTTAGCAAATCTACCAAAATACTTTTGGGGTTATGCACTCGAGATTCCTGTTTATGTGACAAACAGAGTCTAGGCAGTTGAAGTTACTCTATATGAGATATGGACTAACAAAAGGCCCTATCTTTCTCATATGAAAGTTTGGGGTTATTCGACTTATATGAAGCGGATTCAATTAGACAAGCTTGAAGAGAAATATGATAAATGTCTATTTATAGGATATCCTAAAGAAACAATTGGATATTAGTTATATAATGCTTTAGAGCAAAAGGTGTTTATCTTAAAGCATGTTGTCATTTTAGAGAAAGAGTTTCTTCTAAGAGAAGACAGTAAGAGCAAAGTTGAACTTAATGAAGTTCATGATGCTCAAACAGACGCAAATCAACCGCCTGAACCTAAAATTGTTGTTCACAGAGATGAGACAATAGTTGAACCTTCTGACACACAAAATGTTGGTAGGTCAAGTAAGATACTCAATGTTCCAAAGAGATATGGATTTCTCGTAAGTGAACACAATGACATATTGCTCATAGAGGAAAACGAGTCTAAAACATATGAAGAGGCTCTCAAGAGTTCATAATTTGAAAATTGGCTTCAAGCCATGAAGTCTGAAATGGATTCCAGGTATGAAAACTAAGAATGGACTTTGGCTGACCCACCCGAAGGGTTAAAACCCATAGGTGCAAGTGGATTTTCAAGAAGAAAATCAACAAGGAAGGGAATGTAATTACCTATAAAGCGAGGCTAGTCACTAAAGGTTATCATCAAAGAAAAGGAGTTGACTCTGACGAGACATTTAGCCTCATGGCTATGCTTAAATCCATTAGAATATGCCTAGCCATTATTGCCCATTATGATTATGAAATATGGAAGATGGATGTGAAGACGACTTTCCTAAATGGAAACCTAGTTGAGGATGTATATATGATACAACTTGAGGGCTTCGTATCCAAAGATGGCAGAAAGGTATGCAAGCTTCAGAAATCCATTTATGGATTGAAGTAAGCATCTAGGAGTTGGAACATCCGATTTGATGAGACAATCAAAGAGTTTGGTTTCTCACAAAATCCTGATAAACCTTGTGTATACAAGAAGGTTAGTGGGAGTGCTATCATATTCCTTGTGTTATATGTGGATGACATATTACTTATAGGAAATGATGTCTCGAGTTTGTAATCAGTCAAAGTTTGGTTGTCCCATAATTTTTCTATGAAAGACCTTGGAGAAGCAACTTATATATTAGGACTAAAGATGTATAGAGATAGATCAAGGAAGTTGCTAGGTATTTCATAGTCAACATACATAGACAAATTACTTAATAGGTTTAGCATGGAGTAGTCCAAGAGAGGGTTTTCTTCCTATAACTCATAGGATAAAACTCTCAAAATCTATATGTCCCAAGACATAAGATGAAAGGACTCACATAAGTATGATCCCGTATGCTTTGGTTGTAGGATCAATCATGTATGCTATGTTATGTACAAGACTCGATATATCGTATGCTCTGAGTGTTACGAGAAGATATCAATTAGATCCCAGTGAGGGTCACTGGGTGACTGTCAATAATAACCTAAAGAACTTGAGAAGAACTAAGGATCTATTCTTGATATATGGAAATGGAGATCCCGTAGTGAGCGGGCATATAGATGCTAGTTTTCAATCTGACCAGGATGACTCCAAATTCCAGCCAGGTTATGTTTTCACACTGAATGGTGGAGCAGTTAGTTAGAAGAGTTCCAAATAAGAGACGATTGCAGATTCAACGACTAAGTTAGAGTACATTGTAGCTGCAGAAGCAGAAAAAGAAACTGTTAAGATCAAGAAGTTCGTCA
Organism: Erythroxylum longipes; assembly: GCA_027563885.1. Lineage (NCBI taxonomy): Eukaryota > Viridiplantae > Streptophyta > Magnoliopsida > Malpighiales > Erythroxylaceae > Erythroxylum > Erythroxylum longipes. The sequence goes on along the minus strand of JAOQMS010000009.1, from coordinate 2,917,878 downwards.
TAGAACTTGGAGTGGTTCCTAGCATAGTAGACCTAATATTGTTATACTATGACAACAATAAGGCTATTACTTAAGCTAAGGAACCAAGGTCTCATCAGAGGTCCAAGCATATACTCAGGAGATAACACCTGATCAGGGAGATAATTAATAGAGGTGATGTGAAGATAGAGAGAGTGCCCACAGATCAGAACATCGCTGATCCTTTCACTAAGCCACTTCCTCAAGCAAATTTTGATTCTTGTGTACTCACCTATTATTGGATTAAAAACAAAAACATGCTTGGTTTGGCTAAACGGTAGATTTTAAAAACTTTTTCTGAAATCACAATATAGCGGAAGCGTAAACACCAAATCAACATGTTTTAATCTATACATGATACGGTATAAGGAAAATAAATATAATAAGAACAAGATCAGAATTTTTACCGACTCCTTGCGACAACTTTGACTCCTCACTGTTGTGTCCTCAACCAATCTGATCTACCACTTGTTCTCCTTAGACAACTTAGTTAACAAGATCCTTTGGTGGGAAAGGAGAAGAAAAATGTAGGAGAGCAAACCTTTTGCTATGGTCGAAGTTTTGGAGAGTTTGAAAAGACCACTCCTCTCAAACTTCATTTTTTATCAAAGCTAAACAATGAAATGTCTAAAAATCGAATTCTCCAACTCTTGGTTCGATTTTTTAGGAGAGAGTTAGTGAAGATCAAATTCACACACCATTCATTTTGTTAATTAAAGCCAAAATGAAAAAAGTGTCCTTCCATGTCCTCTACCTTTTGGTTTTTTGAGAGAAATAAAGAGAAAAATGGTTAGTTGCCAACTCATTAATGGAGAGCTGCCAATATGCTCCAAAAACTACACCCCCTCATTCACTTTTGAATAAATGAGATTGTTGTCGATTTATGCTTTTAAACACAAGCATCAAAACCATTTCAAATTGAGCATCACCGAATTCATTGGATGAAAGTGGACAGAGATAAAAGCCAAACCCATATATTCATTTAATAATGAATTCCAAGAGCTGTGCGTTTTATGCCATATTAAAACAAGCCATCAACCTTTTAATGATGAGCATTACATTAATGCCCGCTCCACTACCAAACTAGGACGTTAGCCATGATAAAAACATGATCATTTAATGTCCAAAGTCATTGCTGTAGCTATTACTAAAAATGTCTTAATAATAGGCATGACCGAATCCTACATCTTTGCAGGATTCAGTTTTGCTTAGTATTAATTTTGTAAATTTTAATTCAATTAATCTAGATTAATTAAATCAAAATCTAGCCTAATATTAAAAGTTCCTTTGGGCTTATAATTAACAATTAATTAGTGTAAGCCTAACATTTAATTATATGCTTAAGACCAAATTTAATTAACTCTTAATTAAATTGTTCCGGTCTTGTTGGCCTGAATCCAATTCATCAATTTCTCTCCAAACTGTCTCATGTTATTTCCAATAACCTCTGTTTATTTTTCTTACTTACCTTGATAACCTTCCTAAAAGCTAAGTGGGGAATCTAATTGGACTTAAATAATTTAAGCTCCAAAATTAAATTAATCTCATTAGATTTAATTCCGACTTATTAACCAAATGACATTCCACTAAAGCCAATTGGTTGAACTCTTGAATTATTTAAAATTATGAGAAAACGTGTTTCAAATTAATTTTATGTTCAATCAAAAACTCTATTATGAACCATATTATAGTCGTCCGCACAATAAAGGGTAAAATTGTCCCTATGTTGGTTTTTCCTTCTAGATCTTGCGTTTCACTCACATAGTGATTAACACATAAGATCTAATCTTGGTGTTAAGACTTGATGGGTAGCTAGTCCATCAAACTAATGACACTAGTTTAATTACCAATCTCCGTAAAACATTTAGAAGTGATGATATCACTATAAACCCTTTGTTTGAGTGAATGTTCCCTGATGCATGTTTCAATTAATAATTCCAACATGCAGACACTGGATTGATACCCTATAAAAATCCATTATGATCATATCAAGAATTATAATGAAACACACATGAGTTCACCACTCATCAAGATTGTAGTTCGTGATAAACGAATGATAAGGTGTATGTTTTAAGATTAAAGTAACGACCTACTTTATTCTTTTAAAAAATACGCGATTCCAGATTCATTTAATAGTGCCATTACTGATAGTCAACTACTATTGTGATTTGAAACTTATCATTCCCTTGAAGTAAACTCCTTTACTTACATAAAGGTAAATCGCAACACTACAGTCTAAACCATAATCAAGTGACTAACTTAATTATTCAACTGTGAATCAATTAATTAGATTCTAATAATATATATGTATATTACTTACAAAAGAACCTTGGTACCTTATGACTAGTTATAATATGCTCATACAAATAAAACCAAACTCTTTAATTTTATTAATAATAACATTTTCATAAAATATTGTAACTGGAAGAAAATTAAGATATATGTAGACACACTTACTTTCCAGGGCACTATATTTACATAACCCTAACACCGATGGTATTAGATATAAAGGAGATTGGCTTTAATGCAAGTAGGAGATTGTTAGAGTAGTGCTCTAAAGGAAATCACCTTTAGCACTTTTGTACAAACTTTATTTTGATTAATAAAGCGAAAGACATTTTTCATTGATTTGATATTTGTTTATATATGAATAAATATTGATCTTAAATCGAATTAATAAAGTCCATGATACAAAACATAGCATGAAGGAAATCATGGTGAGATCATGATAATGAGATTCCTATCATGTGTAATTATGTTAGTATCTAAATAATCTCTAGTCATAGGATTAATAAGATAGGATATTATTAATCCAGACAGACTAGCACATGTTATACTCCTTGATTTGATCAAGTAGTGGATCTCACAAACTGTAAGCATGAGTTATTTAAAGTTAACATATGGATGCTTACTAATAGTAGTAAGTACATCGGATAACCCATTATGAGATTATCATATCGATGATCTATCTAATGTCAATGATTAATCTCATCATAGAAATTATGCAAATATCTTTACACTTGAGGTAGTTAAGGATATCTTGGATACGAATCCTGTTCTTTGACATCATTCTTTGTTACCTCAAGATGAGGTCGCTCTTAGGGTGGTGATTGGGTACAACTATTTGTATTTGAAGGTAATTGGGTAGCCAATAAAGTATTCACCACTCTTGATAGAAGGAGATCATTACTCAGGAGTCTCTGGCCAAAGCAATTATGTGTCATGAAGAGAGTCTTTAGTGATATATAGTGTAACGAGATGCCAGGACAAGAACTAACATCACTTGGACTAGATGTGACGTAGTCAGTCTAGTGGAAGTTGACACATAGCCCATACTCAAAACTAAGTGGGGTATAGTATGGTGAAAGGACGAATTGCACGGTAATTGTCTATAGAAAGGTTCATAAGTTGGATAATTAACTATCGAAGAGTTCATGTGTTAATCCATTTATATTCTAGCAAATTGGCATCATAAAAACCTTCATGATTTGGTTGAATTAAGAGTTAATTCAAGTACCTAAAATATCCAAGAACCTAAGGGTCACAGGCATAAAAGATCTTATGAAAAACATAGTGTGTATGGCCAAATTTAAGCAGGCCACGATCGTGACTCATAGCTAGCACGAAATGGTTTATAAGTGAGTTCTTCAATTATGTACACAAGGTTTTACCACTTTTACACACTCAAGTGAAAGATAAGGGCTCTTAACACATATATCAATTTATATATGCAATTGCTCATAAGACTCCACTTTCATTGTTGATTGTTGTAACCGAGCACCTTTTTAACTGTCCTATATTTATTGTGAATATTGGGCTCATTGATAATTGTCCCATATCTGTTGTGGATACCAGTATCATTTTACTAGTAAGCCTATGGCTCTTATACATACTCTGAGCTTTAAGCTCTCTTTCATTGGCTACTCCAGTCACAACTGCCTTTATTTTATCATGCATATCTCGTAATGAAATGAATCGATTCACATATATGTAATCTATCACTTTCATTTAGTATACACATTCACTTTCACATTTTCATCGGACCTAAGTTTGACATTCAACATTTTCTTGAGAATACTTATTTCTTTCAAATTCACATTCAATGAGCACTTCCAATGTAAATCTCATTCATCAATGCCTTAGACTATCAATGTCCAGAATTAACAAATTCATATAAATAATAGTTCAATAATTGAATTTTAAACAAATACAAACAATTTTAGTGAGAACATCTAGGTTACTCATAACAAGCTCCAGTTAGTTATTGCCTTGACATCCGGTAATTCTGGATGTTGTCTTTTTATTTGTGCTTCTATATCATGCAATACACACATTTACACATTACTGAATTTGCTCAATCACAATTGTATTCAATCATAAACATAAGTATTCAATCATACACATATGTATATGTGTTATGTATAATGCATGCTTAATGATAAATTCCAAGTATATTTCCTTAATTCACATCTCTTGATCATTTAACATCATCATTCAATCATTCATTTATACCTATTACACCTTACTCACTTTAATCACCTAATCTATCATCAAACTAGGTCCATTCAGGGCCTCATTTAAGCCTAAACACATCGTAAGAAAGTAACTTAGGATTAATTGTTTCAAGCATCACTTAAAAGATAACATTTCTCTCTTGGTGCCTGCCCCCGATCATGGTGGACCTTCCCACGATAGTGACAGAAGCTTATAGAACTAGCCAAAATCGTGGGGACTCTGCCACAATCGTGAAAAAACCTAAATTTGCCAAGCCACGATTGTAGGGACTATGCCACGATCATGCTCTGCCCTTTCTTCCTTCATTTTTCCACGAATTCAACACACTTAGAAACAACACTATCATTCCAATTTTTCCATAATTCATGTTTTTTTAACCTTGGTAAATTTTGCAAGCACACAGGTAGTTGCGTAGTATCTAAGGTATCAATCCCACGAGGAAGGCTAACTAATGCTAAATCTAAGGTCTCCCTAAAATACAATAATTCTAAACAATTAACTAATGCAAAAATTAAATCAATCAACAATCAAATATGGGAATTTAAAGTGCAGAAAAGTCACAAAATAACAACTCACATAACAATCCAAAATCAACCTAGAAATAACCAAGTGAGAGAAACGGGATTTAATTTAAAGTTAAAGAAAATCTAACCAATTATGTAATTTTTGACTTAACGAGCCTAGACGATCCTAGGGTGAATTACTCTCTCTCGAGTTATAATTCTTAACCCTAATTGATGATCCCTAATTTAAATTATGGAATTGTGATCTCTTGATTCGCGATTGACCTAAAACTTAAATTAGTTCTAAGTTGTCTAAAAACCTACCGGGAATCTATGCTCGATCTCTCGTTACATAACTCTACTGGTTTGATTCAATTCTCTACCTATCGATTCACCTAACTCTTGTTATCCCAAATCGATGATTTTTACCTAGCTCACCCTCTCAGTTTATCACCAAGTTATTAACAACAGAATTTGAATCACAATTAATTCGAAAGAAACCACAATCAAATAAACTTTATTAATCTCAAGAACTAAAAAACTCGAAGGTGAGTATAAACAGTAAATCAACACTTAACAACACTATTTCCAATGAATATCCCAATTTCATACATCCCTAAAATCGACATAAAAATAAGAAATATTGTCAAAGCGGATCTCGGAGGCAGTGAATGCGGGAAACCACCTGTTCTGGGAAGTACTTCATGTCAAACTTATCTCTGTGTCTTTCTTCCTTCATCTCCTTCCTCAATCTCTTGATCTCTCTCTAAGTTTTCTCAGATTTGATGGAATGATGCTCTCTTGCATGACTCTCTAGGATCTCCAAAAACTCCTTTCCAGCTATCACATCATGTTTTATTTATTTTGTGGTAGCCCTAGGTCAAAGTTGGGGTTGAAATGGTCCACAAAATCTCGCAAAAATTGAGTTTTTCTATCAGCCCGACGCAAGGCACGATTGTGGCCCTACCTACCATAATCGTGGTCTACTGTTTAACCTTTCTATCACTATCATGGCTTAATGTGCAAGATTGTAGCCTAACTTGATGCTCTCTATCACAATCGTGGCCCTGCTGGGCACAATCGTGGCCTATGGATTTGGGCCGAAACTCTTCGAATCTTTGTCATTCTTCCTCGTTCACCCTGAAACACTAACAAACACATCATGGCACCTCAAAAATATAATATCTAAGCTCAAAGACTTAATCTAACCCATAAAAACACGAAGACACATAAACTAACATAATTACACCCTAAATGCACGCGCACCACTTAAATTCACATTAAATAAATAACAAATTCAAACCTAAAACATATGCAATTACACAACTATCAACAAGGGTGAAGCATTCAAGGTCAATGTGCATAGATACAAGCCATACTATGGAGGGACATACTCACAAGAAAGGGAAGTCATCTCTTTCCTTTCTTCCACCCTTTCATGAATGCATGTGGAATGGTCAAGCTAATAACCTTAACTTAGCATGTTTACCTTTCTTTTGCTTGTCTTTGTTTACTTCGTTGTTTAATTTGTTTGTTTTTGGTTATGTTTGGTTTGAGTTTGCTATGATTTCTTGGTGTTTACTTAGGTTTTGTTTGAGTTTTAACTTGTTTTCTCTTCAAAATTCTTGTTGGTTGGGTGATTTTAATGTGTTCGTAGGTTGCTTGAATGTTGGGAATGCAAGCTAAGCTTGGAAGAGGGCTAAAACGTTGGAAAATCAAGATTGGGTGTCTGTACAGTGCCCACGATCAAGGGAATGGGTTTGTTTACCACGAACGTGGGAAGGCTCTTCAAAAACTTTCTGGAGCCTTAACCCACAATCGCGGGACCCCCAGTCGAAGGATTTTTAAAATCCCTCCTTCTTTCTTCTTTCTTCTTTCTTTATCTTCTCACATTCTCTCACTCTAAAAGCAACACATACCTACCCAAACCTCAAAAATCCTTAATCTTTCCCCCAAATCTTGGTGTTTTCTCCATTTTTTCCATCATTATTCACTCCATTAACACTTATTTCACATTACCCACTAAAAATCCAAGGATTTGGTAAGTTTCTCTTTGTTTCTCTCTTCTCAACATGCTAACCTCTTCCCCTACGCCTTCACCACCATAATCTCCATGAAGCTTTCTTACCCTTTACTTTTTACGTTGTTTTATTTATCTTGTTAGTTGTTTTACTTGCTTGTTTGTTTGATGTTGTGTCTTGTGTTTTAGTTTCCTTTTGTGGTTTCCTTGTCATAATGAGGACAATGTGTTGTCCAAGTGTGGGGAGTTGACATTTGCTTTGTCAATTGCATTATTTTAGTTTGTTTTATTCACTGTTTGCATTTTGTTAATTAGGATGCATGTTTTAGGTATATTAGGTTGTTGTTTTATGTTAGCAATGGAACCACACTTAAATAATTTTGATTTATTCTTCCATAAGATTTTTTCATGCTAATTGGAAAGAGATTGAATGTGTGCTTGAACTCGAATCAGGCTACTTGAGTAAAGAGTGAACAATGTTAAGTGATGAAAAATAGTTGGTTGCATAAGCTTACTCTTTGACACTTGAGCAATGAGATAGTGTAAAGACACATAATGAATTTTCATTTAGGCCAATGTGAGGATTAAGCTTATATGAATCCATTTATATTCATTTTATTTCTTTGTTTGTGTGATGATTCCTTAGGTTATTACCTTTAGAACTCGCTTTGAATCAGTTTGAGTTTACTGGACGCATGCTTAATAGAGATGATTAAGACCGTTTTTGTGTTAACCTTTGGCTTAAATGACCTACCTTTTATTATCCCTTGCTACTCCCATTGAGCCTTAAACCTTTTGTTTCTTGAAAAAACCCCACATTTTATAACTCGAAACCCCTTTAGCCTACCCATTCACAAGCTTAGTAGAGTATTAACGGGTGCATTAGTTTAGGATTTTTGCTACATTTTTCTGAGATGAGTTGAGTCATACTTCTACTCTTGGATCACATTGCATTTAGTTGCTATTTTTTTCATTGTTTCTTCAATTGTTGAAAAAACAGAGAAAAAGAAAAGAAAAGAAAAAGGAAGAACATTTTAGTAGCATCAATAAGTGCGGAGTAGTAATCTATTTACATTTGCGTATCTTAGAAATATTTTTTTTTATCCCTTTGTTCACTTATTACTTTATGAATGCTTGTGTTAAACCCTTTACCTCTTTTGACCCACCTGACCCTTACCACATTACAACCCGTAGCAAGTCCCACCTCCAACCCCATTTGAATAAGGCTGGAAATCATACCCTCCAAGTTATAAGGGAATGCTTCCCCCAACCATTAAACGAAAGGCTCGATGAAGGAGGAAGCGAGGGAAGGAAAAAGCTTTCAAAGATCGAGATTTGTTTTTCATCAAAAACGAAGAAGGTTGCGGATGGTCTACTGTGCATGCTATCTGAAGGTACTTTTTTAACTGCGGTGGTATGACTGTTGGACCCTCTCTTCGTTTGACCCACCGGCTTATTGGAATAGCAGCTTTCGAGCTTTGCCTGCCCTTGATTTGATATTCTAATAAATCATTACAGCTTGGCCTAGGAAAGCACTGGCAACAACAGAAAGAAAGGGGTCTATATAGTTGGTATTTATGTATGTAATCATTGTAGAGGAGAATTGGTGTATTAGCAAGCCTATAGTAGTGTAGTTTCCTATAGGGAGCTTAAGCAAAACACTAACCACCAAACACTTGAGAGAAATGGGTGAAACCGTAAGGAAGATTCATTTTACGTTTATACTTATCATTAAGTGATGGTGCCATAAGTTGAGTTTGCTTATGTACACTAATGAAAAGTAGTTATGATATGTATAGTGGCTTGACATTTGAGTTGGCCAAACTTTGAGGGATTGCATGTTTTGATCTTTGTGACAATGAAGTGACAAAATTGATTGGTTATGTTTTATTTTGCTTAAGGATAAGAAAAGATTTAAGTGTGGAGAAGTTGATAGTTATGCATTAGTGTGCATTTTTATAAGTATTTGGCATGTGTTTCTTGCATAATAGGTTATTATTGTTGTGTTTTAGGACTTATTTTGTATGTATTTGTTTATTTTGATCTTCATGGTTGTTCTTTTATGTTTCATGTTGATTTAAGGTCAAAATTGATCGTTTTGATGTAGGAATGGAGGGGGGCCACCTTTGTGATTAAGCTAGGGACCAAGAGAGGAGAGAGACGTGGAGAAGTTATAAGACAAGAACCTACGATCGTGGGATTCATGCTAATTTCCACTATTGTGGGATCCCTAACCCAAAGAGATATACGAGTTTCACTTATTTTTAGGTTCTTGTGACTTTATAGGGGCAAAAACCATAGGGCCAAAGGGAGTGTCGTGAGAACTTGCCTCCTTAAGCTAAAAAACATATTTAAAGCCTAAAGAGAGGTAGAGAATCAAGATTTCCATTCCAAATTGGGCAAAGAGCACACTAACTCCAGATTTTCCATATTTGGGTAAAGAAGAGGAGGAGCTTGCTTCATCTAGTTCTTATTTCGTTTTTCTCTTCTAGCATCTTTATTATGAATTTTCTAGTTATTGGGAATGTTAAATGACATTATGAGTGCCTGAGTTATTTGTAGAGATTACTTTTTTTTGGTTATGCCATAAGATGTCCTAGGAGGGTTCCAACTATGGGAAGGCACCTTTAAGCCATCCACACCCAAGCTAATCCCTGTTCGCATCGGGTCAACTGGTAAGGGGTAAAGTATTGGCCAAACAGGTTTCTCTGTTCCCAGGGCTTGAACTTGAGACCTCTGCTTAAGGGATGAGAGTGCTGAACCACTCACATTACTTTTGAACTACTTATTGAACTCCTAATTTATTTATTTAATTGAATGATGCTTTTAATGAATGTTAAGCTTATACCTTGAAATATATTGAGAAATTGAGTTAAGTAAATTGTGTAGAGCTGTACAATGAGAATTGGCACTCTATAGACCTACATTCATCAAGTTAATTGATTAGTTAGAGAGAGATCTTAGCTAATGAGTTGATTACTCATAGGATAAATTCATAACTAGTTGAATTGGTGGACTGATTCTGTAGATTGAGAGATTGCTTAATCATTTCCATTTAATTTGGCTAGGGAAAATTAATTACACCTTAAGAGATGGTAGTTAATATATTAGGACATCTTAGATGAGGCACAATTCAATTAACAAGGTAAGAGGGAGATAAGATAGGGAAAAAGTGATCTCTAATTGTTAAATCTTGAATTCCAATATTCTACACTATTGCTTTATCGTTTGTTCATTGTTAGCTGTTTGATTTAGTTTAATTTTTTAGTTTATATTTATTAAAATTGGTTTTCAAACAATGCAGTCCGAATTAAGTAGCGTCTAAGCGCAATCTCTAAGGGATCGATATATGTTCTTTACTACAAGTTACACCTCGTATACTTGCAGTTTTGACCATAAAACTAGTGAATTAGTTTTGCAATCAACAAATACTAAGTAACTATGCATATAAATCATCTATATTTATGTAATTTTCCTTTAGCATGCATTATGTTCAATATTAAATTTCAATGTTTAATCACCCCCCATTTAAATATGGTAATTCATATTTCATTTATTTCTAGGTGTTTGAAAATTTTCATAAACATTATAAAAGGTTCCAAAATGCATCATTGAAAGAAAAACGGAAGCAAAGCACTAAAAATAGTGCAAAATGGGTTAAGCACACAGTGGGTCTAAAAATAGGCAAACAACCAATCTAGAAGCAAATCACATGATAGTCTCCACTTATTTTGTAATTTTCATATAGAAAAAATTCAAATTATGCTTTGAGGACTTCTAAACATTTGTTTCCCTATATCTCTAATTTCCATATCTTCAAATATCAGGCCATTTGGACTTCTAAGTCATGAGATAACTACAAAACATCACAAGATGCTCCAATACAATGGCAAAACCAGGTCATCATTTTCAATCTCAATTTTCAATATCATACAGCCAGAATTAGGTCAGGTTATCTTCTATATAATTTTATTTCTATGTCTTAAGTTCCATTTCCCATTATAATCACCCAATTTGGAATTCTACAAGCTAAGTTATATCTAAAACAATATGACCGGTTTGAGTGAACCGAGAATCTAAGATAGAATTTCACTAAACGTTACTCTCTCTTGTCATATTTAATCAATTCCATGCAAATTAAAACCAAGAAATCATTACATATCCAAAGTACTCTTTGTACACATTCAAGCATGCACAAATACAGAAATTAACTAAGTGGAGTCCCGAACCTTAAAATTTGCCAATTAGCTCTTCTTTTAGTATTGTTCCTTCTCTTCCCCTTTGGCTTTGCTTAATTCACCAAATAGAACAACATAAATACATATCTCAATCCCATATCCAACCTTATAATTCCAGGCCTTCATGATCAAATCATGAAAGATGAAGATGAGAAGAAAAACCACAAACTTTTACTTTGGTTTTTAACTAGGATTAGTTTAATTCCTTATACAAAATAATCTGATTAAGGAGATGGAATGGAAAGGAGCTAAAAAGAGAAAATTTTGGAGTTAAAACAATCTATATACGTCCCTCTCCCCTCTCCCCACTCTTTTAGTCCCCACTTCAAGAAGTTTCTAGTCTTACACACTTGTTTAAATCTTATTAATCTATATGTTGATTGTTAGCAAAATTGCACATTTGGTCCTTCTTCTTCCTTTAATTCCAACATTCCATATAAATTCATCAATTGATTTCATTCTATCCCACAACCCACGTATAATTATTCATGTCCATGCCTAAATGAATAAATTACCAATCTACCCCTGTCTTTTAAATTGATTACCATTATGTCCCTGACTATGCTTAGATACACTTAAATTCTTTATGTTCACTTCTTAATACACCCTAGACATACTATAATGCTTCTAGGGTATATATTCGGGCCTTACAGATGATTTGAAAAAATGGAGTAGTGATTGCCCAAAATTTTAAGCTAATTACAATTCTCCTTAATCATTTTTATTTTGAAATGAATATAATCGTAAGCTTAGTATTGTAGAAAAAAAATCCTTTAATACTTAGAGTTTTCTAGGGCAATTGATGCCCATCACCTTTCATAAAGCTATTGGCATAAGGGAGGGTTTGAGCTTTTAAATACCTTAGATCTTTTTCTTCTACCTGCTTTCCTCTTATTGTTAGTTTAGAACTCCCATATATCTGTAAACACCAATAGAGAGGAAGGAATGAGTGAATCTGCTTAAAGCAACATTAAAAAATTGAGTCCCATTCTAAATTTAAGAAAGGTTATATGAGACTTCATTCCCATTATTAATATTCAAAGTTAGGTGCATTCTCATTAAAAGGTGATTGATTCCCTTTGATAGTAGTAAAGTCAGAAGCATACTCTCTGGGGACTTTAACTTGTTCTAAACTAGGAGAATTAGGCTTTTCAGGTTTAATATTATTTTTAAGCTAAAGAAAGGTGGCATCTGAAGTTACCATTATTCTGATCATTAAGACCTATTATTTATGAGTATTCTTCCCTTTGAAATCTATTACTAGTGGCAATCGATTGCTTACCTTATTGCTTTAAGATTGGTATCCATTATTGTGAAACCTTAATTATATCTTTAATTAATGAGTCATTTTTTCATGTCTTAATAAGGTCATAGGATTTAGTAAATCCTTAATCAATTTTTTATTCTCAAATAAATAGGTATAGTCAATTCCTTTCCTTAAAGATGTATTTTTCTGAAAGTGAATTGGTTTGCCTATATAGCTTTGATCAAGTTGTTGAAGCCCCCAAAATAATATCAATTCTCCAAACTTTTGTAGTAGTCATGGAACCAGGTCGAATCCCTAGAGAACTGAACAATAGTTTCTTAATTTCAAGCAATAAAATTAAATTGGGGGTTTTTGATTAACAAATTAATTAACTAAAAATAAGACGAAAACAAATTAAATAAATTGAATTTAAATATGAGAAATTCAAGACTACCAAATTCCAATTCAAGGGAAAGATCTCATCTAATTGTAACATTGATCATTGGTCTAAAAAGAATATTTTTGCAATTCAAGCAGTTAGCCTGAAACATATTAGGATAGCCGTAAAAGTTCTCAAATTTTTCTAAATTAATTGGTTCAAACCCAGCATCCAAACCAAAACTTATCATCCATTAGCTGGGTGTGATAATATTCTATATCAAATAAATGATAGCAATAAGCTACGAGAAAAAGACTAAACCCTAAATTAAATAATCAAAATAGCTACAATTATTCAATTTATTTTTCTTGTTTATCATAAGTTAAATATGAAAACTTATAAATAACCTATTTGCTGCTTGTACCATTCCTTCATGACAATTACGGATCATTGAATTCTTGGATAGCCATAGAATAATCAATATTAAATTAAATTGTTAGATTAATCGAATATCAATTATTCATGAAATATGAGAACTCAAAACAAGAAATACTTGAATTAAAACATGAATAAAAGTTTGAAACACAAAACTTCACAAGGTTATAATTAGAGTATTGAATCCCCTTGAATCAGAACGATGAGTTTAACCACACTTGGCTTTCGCTACAATAACAAAAATAGAAGAAAGACTAAGAATTGCGAAAAACATAAGAAGAGAGAACCTTCTCCTGTTGTGAGGAACGTCTCTTTTATAGGGTTTTCTAATCTAATCCTATTCTAAATCTAACTTATAAAGATGTCTATCTAAAATGAATTCAAAATCAAACTCCTACATGATAGGGATAAGAAGTTTCCTAGTTAAGCACTAACTCTTCAAGTGATTAACCTTATCCATTGTAGCAATCTCTTCACTTTATCCAAAATTTGTCATTATCATCAATAGGGTCCCAATTTGATGCAATCTCTACTTTTTATCTCCTAAAACAAAACAAACATTAATTTCCATATTTAAGCACCAAAATAAATCTAAAACAAAGGAGATAATATCAAATAATATGTCAAGATATGATCTTATTAAGCTTACTAATAAGCTCATTCCCTTAGTTGACAAATACTCAATGATAACAGTATGCTTGTTAATCCAAGTTGGAATATGATCACAAGGAATGCCAATAAGGTGCCAAAGACTAGCCTTAAGTAATTTTTTACTTTATCTTTTAAAGGGAATTATCTTTGCATCACCTCTTTTATTACTTTTTCCTTCCATTATTTTAGGGTTCAACTACAAATGCTACATAAAGGTGGATGTGTGCATAAAAAGAAATCCACCAAGGTTAAAGATTAGCTTTTAGTTTATGCCTTTAAATTTTCTAAAGGACAGGAAACGATTTATTGACCATAATTCTTCATAGGTTGACAATATTGCAATGTGATCTTATACTTATCCCCTATAACTTGCTCCCACTTAAGTGTAGGGTTGACGTTGGTAGAAGAAGAGGAGGATGGTTGGTAGGGAGAGCTTCCAAAATTGGTGACCCTATTAAACAAAGGACGATGGTAGGGAACTATGCTAAAATTAGAGCAAAAGATGGTGTTAGTTTCAATATGAGCTCTTAGGTTAAGCTTAGAACGCGAAGGCAAAGGTGGGAAAGGAGTTGTAGAATTAAATTATTAAGTTACACTTGACAACAATAGATCCATGATCTTAAAGAGGAAGGTGGTGAGAATTTAAAGTAAAAATTTTAAAATATGGTGTAAAATGACTAAAAAATGAAGAAGTAGGAATTTGAAGAGGCTAAAAAGACGAAAGATCCCTTAAGATATTTAAAGCAAATAGAAGTGTGCAATGAGAATGAAGTGACAAGCTTCTAGATCAGTAAAAAAGCAATAAGATGTAAAGAAAAGGATGAGTAGAAGCGGGAGGAGTATAAGTGAAGATAGAGGTCAATTAGGAAAGTTAAGAAAGCAAGTATAGCAAACCCTATTCTGTATAGAAGCAACAATATCTCTCTCCAGCAAACTCAACTCTCAAAATTAATTAATATTACTACAAAAATATTTTAAAATTTACAAAAAGTCTACTAACACCTTTGATTTTAAACCTTATTTCAATATGAACTTAACAAAACTATCATAAAAGAATATACATCTAAATTACCTTAATCTATAACGTCTCATATATGAATCAAATACTTATAAAAATTTTGTTAAAACCATATAACTTTACATAAATTTCTAATGATTAATTAATTTATGTAAAAATATTTTTCAAATAATATACTATAAAATTTTATTATCCAAACATATTTATTTTTTAAACATCATCCCAAAAAATGAACAACATTATTTATTTTCAACAATTATGTAATATGAACTTTACAAAGCATTGAATGTTGAATAAGTTGTTATCTACCTAATTTAAGTCTAATTGGTTTGTTGAGCAAACTCAAGATCAACTATACTTGAATGGGATCTTATCCCACTAGAAAGATTAGAGTAATCTTTCCGAATAGTATGAGGGCTATTATTTCAAATAAAATAGTGGGAGTAACCAAATGCATGATTAAAGTCCTATTCTTATTTGCTAGTCATGGCATATAATTGATTACTTGCATTTCTTACATTTATATTTTGTTCTTAGTGTAATTTACCTTATTTAGTATAGTTGATACTTAGCAAACTAAATTTTTTAGACATAAGATCATGTTTCAGAAAAGTTCTCAAAAGTAAGATAGAAATATGTATGCCTATTATGCAATTTTGCTATAATCCCTATTGAGGATATGGAGACAAAGTTGTAGATGTTGACCCTGGGGCTCGGTTCTTATTTCGTGGAGATGAAGCGCCGGAATTGAGGGACTTTTAAATAAAAGTCTATATATATAACTAACATCAAAATAAAAAGAATTAAATTCTTGGGGGGAGTAAAAACAAATAAACAAACAAACAAATAAAATAAAAAAAAGAAGTGCGAATGTCACGGGCGTGACTTTGAAAATGACACGGCTGTGACAACAAAGTGTCATGGCTGTGAGAGTCGGAAGTTGCGGTAGTGCTTGTGCACACGATCGCAAGCTTCTAATAGAAATTACAAGCACAATCATGCAATTCAATGAACAGTGCAGCCACTTCTAATCTTCACAACTTTCAATCCCGAAGTTCAAAAATTATAAACTTTATGTCGTTAGAAAGCTAAGAGAAAGGGCTACAACTTTCATAAAGAAATTTTGTCTAATTTTACCCAGATCATTATAGATTATTCATTAAAGATTCAGAACATAATTTCCTCCCCTTTTTCTCTTTACTGTCAATATATACCTTACATAATATCACAAGACCCAAATCCAACAAATACAATCCATACATACAAAACTCCCATTAAACAATTTACTTAAGAATATTTATCCAAAATCCATGAAACAACTAACAATTTTATTCCTAACCATAATTGGCACTTAATAGAGAAGAAAATTCTGCATATATTCAAAAGAGAAACTTTGCGATTCTCACTGCCATTTCTCAAACAAAATAGAATTTCATTTCTCAATCAACGTAACATTTATACATAAATTCAATTTACATATCAGAAGCCACATCAATATCATAATACAAAAATACAATCATGAATGCTTATGCTTGATATGCTTCTAAAGTACCAAAAGTTTCTGAACTAACTTAGTTACAAAAGATAAAAATTCTTAGAGTCAACCAAAGTTTTTGCAAGGTTCAATGTCAATCTGCTATTTCTACACCTGAGGCGTGGAAAAATAATGGGGTGAGCTGGGAAGCTGAGTAGCTAATACGTTTATAGTCATCGGTGATGAGCCACAAACACACACAACCAAGCATATTTATATACATATACACAATTTCAGTTCACAAAACACTTAATTTAAATTACATTCATATAATCCATATCATATATTTTACAATCATCAAACAAAGCATTCAATTTTAAATCATGCTCAGCAATTCACAACAAAGTACACAACAATATGGCTCTAAACAATCCCATAAACAGAATGGCGAAACTGAAGTTTACACCATGAATGAAATGAGTTCATTTTTCGAAGCTCATATGCCACAAGTGGGCAGCCGAGAGAAGGCTATAGGTCAACGTGCACGTGACGAACGCAACGGTATCTCTCTTGCCCACACAAGCAAATTTTCAATGCTTACATATTTCATATCATATTCATATTTTCATGCTTCTTAAATTTTTTGTTTTTCGTTAACAACAAAGCAACAGAATTCTTGCAAAGCAAGCAAAGCAAACATGATATTAAGTTCACAGAACATTTTTCCCATATTCACAATGATTCAAGACAAGCATTTAGGTACACATACAAGAAAATAATTCAGCTCACCAACATAACAACTATAAACACATTACCCACCTATTTACTTGTAACTCCAAGCTTAAGTTTGTTCTTCCTCTTGCTCTTACCTTCGACTTTATTGGTTCCCTTCAAATAAACATATTTTCATTCAAACATCATATACGAATAAAACTTCTATAAAACTCTATTATCCAAAAATGAGCTTAGACTTAATCTACTCTTAGTTTATCTAAGCTAGAAGAACTAAGATCTAGTTAAAAGTTAATGAAAATCTAAGAACATAAATCTCTTGTTCGTCTTCTTTCTCTCTTCATTTTCAGCACATAAAAACCTAGTTTCTCTGCTTTCTTCTTCTATCAAAACAAGAAAGTAGATAAAGGGTTACCTAAAACTCAACTAAACCTTCTTCTTCCACTTCTTGTCTCCTTTATCTTTCTTTCCTTCTTCTTCTTTTCTAGTTCGGTTTTTGCATCTCTTCTACTACTTCTTTCTACATTTTTCTTCTCTCTTTCTTTCTTATTTTATACGACTCTCTCTCTTTTTCCCTAACCTCTCAAACATTTCTCTCCCTTTTCTCTTGTTGTTACACGACTCTCTCTTCTCTTTCTCTAGTTTCTTCTAGGTTCTTCTTTTCTTTCTTTCTTAACCTCACTAACACGTCCCTTTCTTTCTTCACTCATACACCCTTCATTTATTCTTCTCTTATTAATCTAAAACAAACTCTAATCTTCCAAACTTACCCTTCCATATTTACTCTAATACCTTCTAACT
>JAOQMS010000009.1:2880681-2897276 GCA_027563885.1 Erythroxylum longipes | reverse complement strand
GACAAGGTATGTAATCAATTTAATCATATTATGCATCTTAGTTAAGATCAATCTTACCCATAATACAATTAACTCACCAAATTGGATTATAAAGACAATTAGGATTTGAAAGATGTATAAGTATGCACACATAAAGGATGAAAACCAATGCAAAACTAACATAAAACAGAAGAATTTTTTTTATTTGGAAATTTTAAGATAATTCAATGCAACATTATGCATGCAAAATCATCAATTATCCCACCCCCATACTTAGAATCAACATTGTCCTCAATGTTGGGCAAAATAAAAGAGAAAGCATAAATCGAAGAATAGAATAAGGAGAAAGAGAAAAGAAACTCCCTGAATTAACAAACTGTATTGTTATAAAACCAAATTCTGTACCTTATATGTCTATC
The DNA here is from genome assembly GCA_027563885.1 of Erythroxylum longipes. Taxonomy (NCBI): domain Eukaryota; kingdom Viridiplantae; phylum Streptophyta; class Magnoliopsida; order Malpighiales; family Erythroxylaceae; genus Erythroxylum; species Erythroxylum longipes. The sequence goes on along the minus strand of JAOQMS010000009.1, from coordinate 2,896,878 downwards.
ACCAATTAAACTATGTATCACAAAACTATGGAGATAGAATAAATGATCCCTAAAATTATCCTTACTATTGTCCAAAATAGAAGAAATAAAATGAAACATAGGGTCAATGGAAAATAAAGTGCGAAGCTAATGAAGAAAACTGAAAATGCACATGCCCGCCTGTGTTCCTATGGTGTTTCATCTAGTGCTAGTCCGAAGGGGGTGGCTGGTGCTCCATAAAATCCCTCAACATCGCTTCCATCCTCGTTTGGGAATCCACGAGATTTCCCAATTGAGCTCCAAGTCCCTGGACTTCTGTGTGAACTTCTTGTAGTTGGGCTAGAAGCTGATAGTCCCCTTGGCCTTGAGTAGTTTGGGAGTGAGGTATAGGGGTTGTAGTTGGATCGATCCTTGCTTGATGTGGATTGATCCATCTGTTTGGAGCATCTTCGCGATAATTAAATTCCCTCATTTTCTCTGCATTGATGACATCCACTTCAGTCATATGAGCCACTTCTTCATTTCCTATAGAGGACCTTAAGCCTCTTGAATAGTTGGCTCAATAGGATCAGAAAAACAAATCTCTTGGTTTCAGCTTTATGATGCACTACTTGAGGTCATGATCATTTTGTCAATCGCGATGACTTGGAATTGGTCATCTCAGAAGAACATTTTGTCCAAAATATATAAATCCTCATTCCGAAGGTACCCCAAGTCACTAGTCATTGGGATGACATTATAGGCAAGGATGAATGCTACCAAGCTTGGTTCAATATCAAGGGGCTGCAGTGCATGAACATACGCTGATTGGTGAAGCACATAACTACCTTAACCCCAAAACGAGTTGTAGCATCATCCTTGGTCCATTGGCTATCAATGGAACACCTTCCCGCTCGTCAAAAGAAGGGACTTGATCTCCTATGGGCAGCTCCAAATGTGCACTAATCAACTGCTCGGTGATGACCACTTCTCTACCATTTACCTGAGAAACAAGTTCCGATGGTTGCTTCTTAGCTGTCGCGCTCAGGTTGGCATAAAATTGCTTAACTACAACTGGGTAGTAGGCTCCTTTTAGATCCAACAATTTACCCCAGTGGAACTTATCCAAGTTGGCTCTCACATGGTACGCTTCATCAATTCCTACTTCCACGAAGACTTCTATCACAAACTTGTTATTCTTCTTCTTATCATACCAAGCCTCACATTATTCATTGATGAATAGCGCTTGCTGAAGCTCCAGTTCCTCTGTCTCCTCGGCCAACCATTTACCCCTAACGGCTCTAGAGGATTGGGTAGTGCTCTTTTTCGCCATTTGCTTGAATCGCGACATCAATGAAAAGGCACACAACCAACTATAATCTCAACCACCTCAATTTCACTACAATGACACCACAATACATCCACTAATGCAATTTCTATACAAACCACACAACGTCAACACACCCTCGGATTCAATTTCACAGCACACACCTAGCACTTCAATACACCACAATGTAACCCTAATTCCCCTTTTTACATAACCACTGAGTCAATAACAAACCTAAATTAAATTTTAACACACCCTCGAATTCAATTTCAACAGCACACACCCAGTACTTCAATAGCCACACAAACCCTTTGTCAATAATAATTTAAATCGTAAAAACACAGGCTCAAGCAACCCACACTCATGGGGATTCCAAGTATAAACTTAACAAACTCAAAATGTCATAGGAATCTAGAGAGTCTTCAAATTAAAGAACACTTACCCAGCCCAAATTGAAGCGGAAAGTGCATATAATCATCCCCAAAACTTCAAAGAATCCCTAAAATCCACGAACATGCTTGTGGTGGCAGATATTGGAGTGGGAGAAAGCAACCCACCACTGATGGAGGCGATTAGGGTTTGAGTTGGTGGGTGGGGCAGTTGAAGGGAGTGGAAGAAGAGATGAAAGGAAGAAGAAAAGGGAGAAAGTCTGAGTGAGAAGGTGAAATAGGCAAGGGAAGGTCACAAAAGGAGGTGGCATGAAGGAGGAGGCAGAAAAAGGGGGGGTAAACACAGGTGAGTGCAGGAAAAGAATGAAAGAAAGAGTTTTTTCTATATAAAAAAAACAAAGTGTAAGCATTGTTCGCTGAGCGGACATGATGTCCATTAAGCGGACCTTCTCGGGTCTCTTAGTAGTAGAGTCTGGGAAATGTCAGCTAAGTGGACCATTTCGGGTCTCTGAGTGCTAGAATGTGAGTTATGTCTGCTAAACGAAGCTACTTGGGTTTCCTGGGAGTGAAATGCTCTGTAATGTCTGTTAAACGGACATTTTGTCTGTTAGCAGACCTTCTCGGATTTTTCTATGTTCATCTCACTTAATTCACTTCTATCTTGCCCCTTTTAACTACTCAATGCTACCATAGGACTATATGCATGATGTATGAATGAAAATCACAAAAATATTAGAAGAAGCAAAAAGACTCACATCCCCCACCCGTAACATGGATCTTACCTCTCGGATTGATGTGTCTTGATCCCACTATTCCTTATGCTACTAGGATGTGTTATTAAGGTGTCTTATAAGCATTAACCCTACACAACACACAATAGGCTAGAATAAAAAAATATGAAGAAAATGAGATAATGAAATTAATAAAAAACAAAAAGAGTTAAGAAATGTTGGGGTGCCTCCCAATAAGTGCTAAGTTTAATGTCTTCACCAAGACTAGGCCACCATGGTGTCAATTTTTAAATGTGATGGTGGAAATATGTCCAACAATCTCTCCCTCAACGTAATGCTTAAGTCACTGCCCATTGACCATGAAGGGTGGTTGCTCATCCTTACCAATCTCCACTGCTCCACTTGGGTATACCTTGGTCACCACGAAAGGTCCAGACCATCTTGATCGCAATTTCCTTGGAAATAAATTCAAGCGAGAGTCAAATAGCAAAACCTTTTGACTAGGTGTAAATTCTCTCCAAAGGATATGCTTGTCGTGGAAAGCCTTGGTTCTCTCCTTGTATATTCTAGCATTCTCAAAAACATCCAGACGAAACTCATCTAGCTCGTTTAACTCCATTAGTCTTCTTTGTCCAGCCTCTTTGAAATCATAGTTCAACTTCCGGATTGCCCATAATGCCTTGTGTTCAATTTCAACTGGAAGATGGCAAGATTTCCCAAAGACCAGTCTATATGGGGACATATCTAAAGGAGTCTTGTATGCTGTCCTGTATGCCCAAAGAGCGTCATCAAGCTTCAATGCCCAATCCTTTCTTGATGTATTGACAGTCTTTTCTAAGATTTGCTTGATTTCTCGATTCGACACCTCGACTTGCCCACTGGTTTGGGGGTGATAAATGGTTCCAAACTTGAAATGGCACCCATATTTTGCCAACAGATATTTGAATTGATGATTTTGAAAATGCACCCCATTGTCATTAATTATGACTCTTGGAACTCCAAATCTTGAAAATATATACTTCTTTACAAATTTCACCACAGTTGCTCTAGTGTTGTTTGCCGAAGATGTAGTTTCCACCCATTTGGATACATAATCAATCACCAAAAAGATGTATTCATTGCCAAAGGATACTGGAAATCCCCATACATCAAAGAGTTCTACCTCTAAAATCCTGATTGAGGCATCTCGTGCTTCCTACCTATGTTTCCTATTCTTTGACATCTATCACATGTCATGACAAAAGTTTTAGCATCCTTAAAAAGAGTTGGCTAATACAAACCGGAGTGTAAAGCCTTTGCTGCCGTTTTGTTAGCACCATAGTGTCCGCCTTAAAGAGAAGCATGGCAATGACACAACACTGGTCGCATCTCCTCATCAAGTATACATTTCCTAATTATCCCATCAGCACACCTTCTAAAGAACAATGGATCTTCCTAAAAGTAGTTCCTTACCTCCGATAAGAATTTCCTTCTCTTATGGTAAGAGTAATCATTTAGGATAATGTTAGACACCAGAACATTAACATGATCAGCAAACCAAGGAATATTTCCCTTAACAGACCACAAAATCTCATCAGGGAAGGCATCATTTATCGATTCAGCTTCCATCTTGTCCTCTTGCTCAAGTATCAAAAGATGATCAGCTACCGAATTTTTTGATCCCTTCTTGTCTCTAATTTCCAAATCAAATTCCTGCAAGAGTAAAATCTATCTGATCAACCTTGGTTTAGTATCCTTTTTGTTAAACAAATATTTCAAATTGGAATGGTCAGTGTAAACAATGACTTTGGACTCAACAAGATAAGATCTAAATTTATCAAATGCAAAAAACTACTACTAGCAATTCTTTCTCTGTAGTAGCATAATTAATTTGAGCATCATTAATAACTTTGCTAGCATAATAAATGACATGTAATTTCTTATCCTATTTTTTTCCTAAAATAGCCCCAAGTGCATAATCACTAGCATCACACATTAGCTCAAAAGGAAGATCCCAATTCGGTGCAGCCATCATAGGAGCTGAGGTAAGTTCCTTCTTTAACCTGTTGAAAGCATGAAGACATTCATCAGTAAATTCAAAAGGGACTTCCTTTTGTAACAAAGCACATAAGGGTTTAGAAATCTTGAAAAAATTCTTAATAAATCTTATATAAAACCCATCATGCCCAAGAGAACTCCTTATTGCTTTAACCAAATTAGGAGGTGGTAAGTTGTTGATGACTTTAATTTTATCCGGATCCACCTCTATTCCATCTCTTGTGGCATAGGACAATCCCTTCTTGTATCATGAAATGACACTTTTTCCAATTTAACATAAGATTGGTTTCTTCACATCTTTGTAGAACCTGTTCTAAATTGAACAAACATGCGTCAAAAGAAGAACCAAAAATAGAAAAGGCATCCACAAATACCTCAATTATATTCTCCACCATGTTGGAGAATATAGACATCATGCAGCGTTGGAAAGTGGTAGTAGCATTACACAAATCGAAAGGCATCCTACGATATGCAAATGTACCGTAGGGACAAGTGAAGGTAGTCTTCTCCTGATCCTCCGAGGCTATAGGAATTTGGTTATACCCTGAATAACCATCTAAAAAGTAGTAGTAATCATGCCCTACTAATCTTTCCAACATTTGATCAATAAAGGGTATAGGAAAGTGATCTTTCCTAGTTGCTGTATTTAATTTCCTGTAGTCTATACAGACCCTCCACCCTGTCACAAACCTATTGGAAATTAACTAACTGTTGTTAGTATAGATGACAGTTATGCCACCTTTCTTTGGTACAACCTGCATAGGACTTATCCAAGAGCTAATAGAAATATGATAGATAATTACTACATCAAGTAATTTAAGTACCTCAGATCGAACAACTTCCTTCATGTTGGGATTGAGCCTCCTTTGAGTTTCCACACTAGGTTTATGGTTTTCCTCCATTAAAATCCTATGAACATAAATAGAAGAGCTAATTCCCTTTATATTAGCAATACTCCATGCAATAGCTGCTTAATGCTCACGTAACACCCTTAATAACTTCTCTTTTTGAGAGGAATTAAAAGAAGAAGAATTGACAATTGGATAAGTATTTGATTCTCCCAAGAATGAATACCTCAAATGAATTGGAAGGTGTTTCAATTCAGGTTTTGGTGAACTCAATATGGAAGGTGACAGTTTGGGGTTAGGAGGGCCCAATTCTTCAATTGGAGGTTTATAACTAAAACCATTACCTTGCAATCTATAAGCATATTCCTTTGACTCATCGTCCAATTCATTCTCATCAATTCCTAAAGCTAGGCATGTTTCTAAAGGATCATCATATATCAACTTAGGAATAGATTCAAATGCAAGAGAATCAATCACATCTATTCTATAGGTTACTTCATCAAAAGAAGGTCCCTTAAAAACCTCGAAAATGTTAAACACCTCTTTCTCATCACCAACCCTCAAAGTTAACTTACCATCCAAAACGTCAATCAATGCTCCACCAGTGGCTAAAAATAGCCTTCTTAAGATTATAGGAACCTGCATATTGAAATCCATCTCAAGCACAACAAAGTCAGCTGGAATTATAAGCTTAACAACTTTCACCAGTAAGTCCTCAACTATATCAATAGGATATCGAATTGATCTATCGGCCAAGTTGTAATGAGATTGTAGTTAGTTTTAATTCACCAATTCTAAGCCTGTTGTAAAGAGACAAAGGAATAAGATTAATACTTGCCCCTAAGTCACATAAGCATTGAAAAACATTAAAAGCACTAAAGTGACAAGGAATAGTGAAAATCCCTGGATCCTTTAACTTAGGAGGTAGTTTTTTTTGTAAAATAGAACTACACTCTTCATTTAAGGCTACAATCATAAAATTGTCCAGCTTCTTTTTTGTTAGAGATGACTTCCTTCAAAAATTTGGTGTAAGCAGGCATCTTCGTAAGACCTTCGGTGAAAGAGATATTGATATGGATCTTCTTGAAAAGGTCAAGGAATTTCTGAAATTTGGAATCATCATGTTTCTTCCTTACCCTTTGGGGGTATGGTATGGGTGGCACAATGGAAAATTCTGAACTTGGTGAGGACTCTTTTTTTGGTTCGATTTCCTTAGGCCCTTCTTCTGTATTTAAATTCACAATTTGATCATCCTTTTTTTCACTAATCTTAACATCCTTCTCCTTAGGAACCACACCTTCTACCACCTTACCACACCTCAAACGAATTGCCATACAATCTTGTTCTGGATTCACTTGACTTTCCTTTACCTCTTTCACTTACCGCTTTTGCCACTTGATTGATTTGCACCTCTAAATTTCTGATGGCGGCTTGGTTAGACTTAATGTTCTGCTCCATTATGTCCATTACTTGAGAGCTAGCTTGAGCACTTTGATCCATCTTGCTCATAAGTTAAGCAAACATATCTTCAAGCCTATCCACCTTCTTCTCCATAGGGGAAGGGAATTGTTATGGTGCAGAAGATGAGGGAGCTAAATATTGTTGTTTTTGTGGCGTTTGGAACCCAGGTGGTCCCATTAGTTTAGTGGCCCTTTGATTTTTCCATGAAAAGTTGAGATGGAACTTCCAACCTTCATTGTAGGTGTTCAAGAAGGGATCAAATCTCTGGCCTTGTCTACCAACATAGTTCACCTCTTCGTTAGGCATTGTTGCTTCAATGTTCATACAACCAGCTACTGTATGCCCAAATCTACCATAAAGGGTGTAAGGATCCCTACTGGACTCATTATCATTCATCAATATATTCAACTTCTTATTTATCTCAGCAACTTGATAGGCCATGTCAGATCTCGATCCCTCTTCGTTAAGAGTAGCAGTCTTACTCCTGATCACCTTACAATGTGAATTCTCTATAACTTTCTTGAAGATATTCCACAACTTTTGCGAACTCAAGTCACTAATATTCCCACCATTATTTAAGTCCACAAAAGTTTGATTGTGATCGATGAGACCATAATAGAAGAACTGAGTCAAGGAGTAGGTATCAAATCCATGGTGAGGACATTGGTTGAGGAGATCATTAAATCTCTCCCATGCTTCATGAAAATTTTCTCCTTCCTTCTGTGAGAACCAGTGTATCATCTTCCTTAGTTCAAGAGTTTTATGGGCTAGGTACCACTTCATCATGACAGTCTCCATCACCTTATCCTAAGTATCAATGGATTCTACCTCCAAACTCAACAACCAATTTCTTGCTAATCCCTTCATGCAATAGGGAAAACACCTTAGCCTCAACTCATCTTCAGACAATCCATACAACAGAAGAGTTTGAACTGCTGCATAAAAGTCTCTTATAAAAGCTAGGGCATCTTCACTCGGCATTCCATTAAGTTGTGGCAACATCGATAGATGAATCTGCTTCAGCTCATAATTCCTTGCTACTGCAGTCAATCGAATGCAAGAAGGGTTGCTAGCAATGAATGACATTTGATAATCTCTAATTCTCCTCACCGCAGGATTAATAACCATCGGTTCAACCTGGTTTCCTCTATTGAATTGTTCATTCCCCATTTCTTGCTCTTCATCTAGAATTGGATATTGATTATTATTTGCCATCGCTCTTCTTCTTTAGGCATTGTTCCTTCTACAAGTGTGTTCAATTTCAGGATTCAATTTAAGTAACTGATCGTCGTTCAAGTTTCTTGAACGCCTTAAGTGCATGCAGCTCCTGAAATAGAACAAAGAGAAAAGAGTTTAAGAGTGATTAATGGACGAAAACTTAAGGTAATAAAATAAAAAAATAACTAGAATTAATAGCAGCAAATATAAATTAGTCCCCGGTAATGGCGACAAAAACTTAGTCGGATGAAATTTGCAAGTGCACAGAGTCGTTCCTAATACTTACACATCAAGTATTCCAAGGTCATATCCAACGAGGACTAAAATACTCGCTACTAAATTAATCCTAATTACTTGAACCAAAATGATAAGAAATTTAAAAGATGATTGGATTGGAGTGAACAATCAATTGTGAAGAATGTGATTAAACAAGCAAGAGAAAAATTCGATGTTGAGACTTAGGGCCTCGGGATTCACCAATTTAAGAGATTAATCGATAAATTATGAAATTGATTGAATGACAACTTATAACAACAGCTGCAAAAATTCACTTATATTCTCTCTTAAGACATACAAGAATACCCAACTAGTTGATTACCATTTCTCAATGTGCAGCCTAACTAGTCAAATTCATTAAGAACAAGTAACCCTAAGTTATCACACTAGTTTCAGATGTCTCAATCTCTAAATCTAATGTGTTTATCTTCCTATTGCATAACCACACTTCACCTCTCAGTCCATCATATGATTCCTAAGATTGCACCTATGGTGATCAAGCATAGAAACAACAATGAAGCTCAAGAAAGGTAAATATAACTCAAGAACATTCATTCAACACCAATCAATCCATAAAACATCAATCAATCCCCAAAATTAGCTACATCCCTAAACCTGAATGGGGTTTTGTTCCAGCACATGATAACAGAATCTGAACAAATAAAAACAAGCAACATTCAAGACAGGGTAGAGAGAGAAAGTTGAAAGGACACAAAAAAGCTTGCTTCTCTTTTCCTTCTTCCTCTTTTTTTCCTCTTTTAGGTGCCTCCTTTTTTGCTGCCTTGTTTTCAGTGCCAGACCCCTTATTTAGGTGTTCAAAACAAATATATATATATTGTTTTGGAGTCAAAGAAACTTAGTTTTTGCTAAACAGGGGAATAAAAATCATGTTTGCGCCGTCAATGTCCTTTAAGCGGACCTTCTCGGGTCTCTGGAGTAGTTTGGACAGTGAATTTCTATTAAGTGGACATTATGTCCATTAGGCAGACATTCACGGGTCTTTAGACATCCTTCTCCGCTCATGTCCGTTTGGAGGGACATGTTGTCCGTTAGGCAGACATATACTAAGCATCTTCAGAAATGTGCACGTTTGACCCTTCATAAGGCGAAATCTCTCCTTGGGGTCTTCACGGAAGTCGTAGAACTCAGAGTCCTGTTCGAAGCATACTTCAACAGCCTTAATTTGACATCCACAGCCAAATTTATGTCTTTTGTCCCAAAATCTCTCCAATTGTACCTATTAAACAATAAAGTTGAAATGTGTAAGAGTTAACCAAATAAAGTGCACAATCCACATGAAGATAAGTCAAATTAGTTCCAATTCATCTCAAAATCATATATAAATAATTTGACTTATCATTATTAAACCCCGATACTTTCCCTCTTTGATATTCACACAACGGGTTATATTAGATGCATACCCATCAGGAAACTTGAATGATTTAAGAAATTGACAAAAAGCTTGTATCTCCTTTTTTGACATGTTGTAACAAGCAAGTGGAATAATGTATGACCCATTATCTCTTATTTTCAAATGCAAATCTTTTCTTATATTCATGTCTTTTAAGTCTAATTTAGCCTTAATTGTGTATTTTAATTTGCCATCAATTCTCATCACTGTTCCTAAAATATTCTTATAAATCTTTTTTTCAATATGCATCACATTAAGACTATACCTCAATAACAATTCCTTCTAATACGACAAATTGAAAAATATGTTTTTTTTATTCCGATTGAGCTTAACATTACTTGGGTATTTTCCAAAAGTGATAGCTGGTAAACCACATCATTACCAGACAAGTGCTAAGGAGCTTAACCCAATTTTACTTTGCCATTAAGGTCATATACCCGATGTGGTTCCGGGTGTGGAAAAGCAAAATCATGAGAGTTTGGCTGGACTAAGGCCCAAAAGCAGATAATATTTGTGGGTGGGTGGTCTAGGGCTGTTACAATGGTATCAAAGCTAGTACTAGAACCGGTATGTCAGTGCAGACGCTGAGCCCTAAAAGGGGGTGGATTGTCAGATCCCATATTGGTTGGAGAGGGGAACGAAGTACGTTTTATAAGGGTATGGATACTTCTCCCTCACAGACGCGTTTTTCCGGATGTAGGAAAAGCAAGACCGTGAGGGCTACAATTTGTTTCTTGGTCATCTATGCCCATGTTCTAAGTAACGACAATTTTCCGTATAACATATTTTACTCTATAGCTTCATTGAATAAGTTTGATTGTTACACGCAAGACAGACCATATAACCTGTAGTGCTTTATCCAGACAAATTCTCATAAGCTAGAAAATTATTTATAATCCACAACATAATTGCATGCATTATAAATGTTTCACCTTCAATAACATCAAAAGTTTCTAATCCAACGTCCCATAGATGATTTAAGTCATCAATTAATAGTTGCATGTATACATCGATATCCTTAACAGGAGCATTATGTCCTAGAATAAGTAAAGACAATAACATAAAAGACTCCTTCATATACTTCTATAGAGATAAATTACTCATATTATCGAAAGTATTATGACAATAAATTAAATGACAATAAAGAAAGACCATAACCTTCCAGTTCTGCAATATTCAAATAACCCTTTTAGCCTTACGTGGCCAGGGAACTATACGAGCAAATATTTTAATGCACCTTGTCCAGAATTAATGAGATTTCTGGTTTACTGGTATGGTATCAAAACATGGACATGCGACATAGCTTAAAGAATACAAGGTAATGCGTGGAATCTATGGATAATTGCAAAACGGAAATTACGAACAAAAATATATGCATATTTAATTCACAGAACCGGACCACTTATTTTCATCGTTTACACAGAAAAGACGATAGTCTGCAGAACCTGACCACTTATTGTTTTTGTCTTCTACACAGATAGGGCGGTATGTTATCGATACGAAACACGTCAGTTTTCTTGAACTGGTGATTTACGGAGAAACGCTAATATTACTTTAAAACATTTCCATTTCACTCTTTCAGCTTCTGAGTTAATTATATGTTTCCTGGAATTCATCATTTACCATGTTCAGTAGAAACTTTATGTATATGAGAAGACAACAAAAGAACTAGAGATTTGCAATAACATTTTAGTAGTAATCATTTCTATTAGGATATTTTATTTATAAGTATATTGCCGTCTTGCATTTTTAGATTAACTGATATAATAATGCGGTAATTTCCACTATCTTGAAGTCCCACCGCATAACATCTTTTCTATATGTTTGGTTTTATATCCAAAGACAAGAAGAAAAAATTTTATTCATTCTGGCTGTGAACTCAATTTCAGATGACCCCAGTTCTACAGTATAAAATTAACTTGGACTAGGCTTCCTTTTGAGTTGCATTTCACACAAGTCATATTCAAGGATGTAACTTGTATCGCTATGGATTATTAAATATCAAAACTTTGGAAAACAAGGAAACCAATGAACATAAAATGACGACATCTTTCTCTCCAAGGAAAGAAAAGTTTAGGTCAGTAAGAATATTCCTGGCTAAGCTTCGAACCTTGATCATTAATTCAAATGTTGAAAGCAAACTGTAACAAGAGAGATATGTAGAGGACCACTGGCACAGACAATTTCCTCCACTCGTAAAGATTATTCATGCCTCCGTGAAGATACCTGCAGATCAGTACAGCTTCCTTTTGATTCTTTCTTTGTCGACTTTTCCATCTCTGAGTTCAGTGATGACGCCTTAAGTGCATGCCAATTCTGTACGTCACTCCTTTTCATTCACTAAAGACCAGTGTTACAGCTGAATCACCTTAATCAGTTTCTTTCATGCAAACTGCAAATCACTCACTTGGCTCATGATCTGCAATATCGCCAATTACTAGAGTCAAGATATCTTAAATGCAAATGACTCTTTTACATATATTCTTGTTTTCATTGACATCATCATCCACTAACGCAAAAGATAGAATTGAAGTCTTGCCTGCGACTTTTTCCAAGTTACTGCTATGCAGATGTTTTGTTGGACATAAGGCAAACGTTGGTTAGAAGATATTGTAGACTGGAAAATGGAATTGACACATAGCTCTGATAAAGGTGAAATCCTTATTGTTTGAGGTTCCCATTTCTTTGGTATATATCGAATTGACTTGTACAACCAATCCTAACCAATAATGGTTCACAGCACTGACAGCAGGATAAGTACGAAAAAGGCTTGGTTTACATAAATGCAGTGCTTTAGATGTATCGCATCCATTGTACCTGTACATTTATATAGTTAGAATGTAGTTCCATCTCACCAACTTCTTGTTTGTTTCTTTATTTGTTCGGCACCTTGTGTTAACAAATCCTTATAGAAACTAGAAATGAGGAATGTACTAGTGCAAAATGACTTCGCTCATTAAGCTCGATGAAGCAAACTACAAAATAAGGGATTTAGAATCACTACAATAGAGAGGGCTTTTAGCAACAAAAATTTTTGTCTCTAAAAGTCCTTCATTGGTCGCTGATAACATTTAGTAACAATATTCAATTGTTGTAAAATTCTAATAGCAAAATACTATAGGCGACGATTTGTTATCGTCGCTAATTATTTTTTGTTATGAGCTATAGACGTAGCAAAAAGAGAGTCGCGATGATACAAAAAATCATAGCCAATAATATTTTGGTACGCTTAGTTTTCGTGGCCAAATGTTGTTAACTACGTTACCTTTAATGTAATTAATAATGTTTAGTGACAACTTTTTAATCATCGCCCAAAATTATTGGTGACGATATAGCATACGTAACAAAAAAAAATTGTCATATTTTTTGAAACGCAGCCAAAAGTTATTGGCGAAAACGTAGCTAAAAAGTTTTGACGACATTTTTAAAAACGTAGGCAAATATTTTTCGCTATGTTTTTTATTTTTTAATAAACATTATCACTAAAAATTTTATCATGTTAATTATAATTAATGGTGACATTTTTATACATGTTATTGTATGTAATATTTAGATTTTTTGGTTTTATAATTTATTATATGTATGGATGGAAAATATGGCCCGACTTGACTTTGGTACGGGTTGATCAGGCCACAGGTCAGGCCATTGGTGGCAAATGGTTAGACTGATCTAACAATGGGCAGCGCTCGGGCCGAGGTTGTCCCGGCTGGGCTTGACCTGTGGCCCAAAGGGAAGGCACAAAACGACTTTATTTTGTTAATTTTTTATTAAAAAAAATATAAGATTGGACTGGGCCTGGTAACACCGACCCTTCAGACCTAGGCAATCCCTAATTATATGAAAATATAATTAAAAATAATTAGGAATTAGAAACATTTTATATAAACAATAAAATATTAATAAATGTTAAATACAAATGTTAACAAAAATAATTATGTACAAACTAAGAATTATTTTCATCTTCTCTATTACTTACATAACTCGGGTCAAGTATTTGTTTGACCATCTTTTCAAGCTTGGCCAATTTTTGTTCATTACGTTTTAACTTTTATTCATTACAATCTAATTTAGCCTTAAGCGACTAGTTCTCCTGTTCAAGACGGTCAATATATGATGGTCTTAACAAGAATGAAGTAGTTGGCTTAGGACCAAACCCAATATCTTTGATGCAGTCGAATCTTGTACCAAGAACATTGTTGCAAATCTCATTTAAATTAGGCTCATTTCCATCAGACAGTGATCTTTGCAACAACTCCTGCATTTTATTCTAAAATTAAAAAACAAAATAAATATTGAATTCAAATATTATTAGTTAGTACAACATAAATAAATAAACTCAAAATTTAAACAAAATTTTTTACTCTCATAGTTATTTTTGAGCTTCTTCTAACATCCACCCTGGACCTTGGTTATAGTGAGTGAGTTTATATAATGTGATCATATTACACTCTTGTCCATGTAGTTCCTTCTTACTCTGTTTTATAAAAAATTAATTGAAAAGACAATAAATAATATTGCATTTACCAATATAATTATAATTTCAAACGAAGAAATTACATATTTTTTTCTTACAACAACAAATGATTTAAAGCCTTGCTGTGAGGAGTTTCATTTTTCTTTTATTAACCTCGACTTTCTCACACTTTTCCTAAATAATGAAAATAAATAGTCATTAAATTGTGTAACAAGGTTAATGGAAGCAAATGTAAAGAGAAAAACGTCAAACCTTAACGTTGGAAGAGGCCCAATAATCACACATTTGGCTCCAATTTGTTGAAGACATTCATTCGGGAATATGTCTCCTTGCCTCCTCATCAAAAGAAAAATATTTATAGTATTTATGTAGTCGATAACGATGATTCTTAGCCCTTTTTTTTCAACAGTGAAGTCATACAGCTTGAAACTTTAGGGTTATCGATGTCGAAGATATTGAGCTTCAGTTGTGAACAATAAGTAAAAGCAAAATTAGTCTTCAAATAAGTAAAAAAAATGCATACAATTAAATAAATTGAAAAATTATGAAAAATTTGTCCATATTATTCTGTAGCAAGTTGTCTTCCTTTGAATGCTTAGCATGCTAAAGGCAAGGCAATTCAGTCCTGAAAGTGACCCCTAACTTACTAGATAATTTTACTAATTGGATCTTGCCACAGGATAACCTTACGAGGTGTTAATATGTATTGACAACTTGCTGTTCATTACAACATTTATGTGTTGCAACTTAGAACCTTTAGTGATAACTCTACCTCTTTTTTCTGATGTTGGTATTGGAACTTGACAACAAAAGAATAAGGCTAAAAAAATGCATTAAGCATGTAAATATATATTTGAGCCTAAGTCTAATTATAGGTGGTAAAGATTAATATACCAGAAGATCCCTCAGCACTAGTTGAGGTACATAAAGGTTGTTGCTGACTGACTTCAACATTATTATTATGTGTAGATATTAAGAAAACATCAACAATACTCATTAGCATAAGTGAAACATCATCAATACGCATTAACATAAGTGAAATAGCAATAATATACATTAACATAACTCAACTATCAACAATACATTTTAAACAATACAAGCAACACTTTTATTACTTTCAATCATCATGATCAAAATCTTAAGAATCATTATCATTAATTACATCATGATTTGACTCTTCATCACTATTATATTTTGCCAAAGTATCATCATTGTCATATAATTCATCCTCAATATAGTCTTCATCTCTTTCTATAATAAGATTGGCTTGTATTTCATCCACTTGTACTATATTGGGATCAAAATCTTTCCTATAAAATGATGATATATTTGCATATTCTATTTGAATGGCTTCATTATTCAACTCTGATTCAATCTTTTGATATACTTCATTACCATCCTCAGTCATTAGATTATTATCCCTTTCACAAAAGTCGAATAGATTTCGACATTGAAACTTTTGAAAAACCTTCCAATTGTTGCCCAATACAGTATTGTTGATCTAGAATACTTGCTTCACTTGACTTGCAAGGATAAAAGGGTCATTATCATACCATGTCTCACTAACATTGATGCTAGTAATGTTGCCATTAACTTTTATGTCACTAAGATTAAACCATTTGCACTTAAATATAACAACCTTTTTTTAACCTAGTTGTAATGCAAATTTATTATATCAGAGACGAGAATGTAAAAGTTAATAAAATCGTCATCATGACATCCCTTAACAACAACCCCACAATCTCGGCTTCTAAGGCTTAGTTTGGGGGAGTGGTGGCGGTTGATAACTTGCTGAAATGATAAGTACATATTGAGAATAAGTACTTATGTGTTTGTGATTGTTGTTTTGGTAACTTTTGAAACGTGAAAATAGGTATTTGGCAAGTGTAGCTGCGGTTGCTGAAAAGAGATAAAACGACTAAAAAGTTCATTGATTTAATAAACTATTGATTGTTGTATAAATAATTAAAATATATATTATTAGTCATAAAAATTTAAAATTATAAATAAGAAAATATTAAATTAAAATAAGAAAAATATAAATAAAATAAATTTAGTAAATAAAAT
>JAOQMS010000009.1:2803688-2857579 GCA_027563885.1 Erythroxylum longipes | reverse complement strand
GTCAAGTTATTCACCCTTTTCAATTGTACACACACATTAATAATTCTTTGGTCATTCAAACTCTATAACTACTCCTAGGTACGTTTTCATGAAAAGTCAAGCTATTTACAAGTTCGGTAGGTTTTATTAGAAAACTTTTTTCTAATTTACTTTTTATTTAATTTTTGTGGACATGGACCTAGTTTTTACTCGGGGGAAAACATTTGTGATGAATGTCAATCCGGTTACTTGACTAAGTCATGTTTTTATTAAGCTGCTTGGTTGGAACGTCATTATAGCCTTTGATGTGAAGGCAAACATTTGTGATACGTGTCGATCTGGTTACTTGGCTATATCGTGTTCTCAGCTAGCTATTAGCTCTATTCATAACTCGAAGGCTAGAGGAATAGTTATTTTTTAAAAATAACAAATATACATTTTTTATTTCCTACCTTGTTATTTAAGCTACTCGTTTTCATGAAAAAATACTAGCAAAGCTACTTAAGTCGAAAGACCTAAAGTGTGACAAACTAACACTAAGTCCTAATTAACTTGCATATTTGGCCAAAAAAATAGATCACTAATTTCGCGAGCGAATGAATCTTCACAACCTAGTAGATTATGTTCAAAATTAAATTGATTTCAATCTATCTAAGCTTTTGACACATTGACACAATTTATAATATGCAACCTAACAAACTATTATACAATATGCAAAATTCACAATCAAAACAAAACACATAACCCACCCCAAACTTGAACAACACATTGTCCTCAACGTGAGAAGGAAACAAATAAACACACACGGAAAGAAGAAACATAAAATCAAATAAAACAAAAAATAAAAATAAAGACTAAATTTAAAAGAAAAGGGTTAGAAACAAAACCTCACAGTGATGGAGGTGGTGATGGTGTCGAAGTTGGTAATTGGATGCCTTGAGCCTTGAAGTATCGATGAATATGATGTATATCTTGGCTCTGACGTCGTTGTCTTTAGGCCATATCCTTCATCCTTCTCGAGTTCTCCACAAGTGTATCTGTAATTACTTTGGTGTTCGCCGAGATTGTATCAAGCACTTTCTTCCAACCCAGTTCATATGTGTCTTCTTCCTCTTTGGACTCCTCACTAGTCGAGTCCTCTTATGCCTGCTGAGGCAGTGCTGTGCTTGAACTCACCTGACTAGCCCTGATCTTAACATGAGTCTTTTGGCTGATGTCCTAACGTTCCATGTTATAAGACTTAAGGATTTCAACACGCGCACAAATGATGGAGATTTAGAAAATCTGGGAGGTGGATGGTTAAACCACTACTGTCTATGCCATAATACTCAACAATGGTAGAAACTAAGTACCCCCATGCTTAAATTGTTGCTCTTTTTACATAGAGTTGCAACAATAACGTTCAGCACATGTGTGGAGGTACACACTGGGATGCTGTGATCCATGCACCATAACAGGAGAAATTCCTTTGTTGAGCACTTGCAAGTTTCTAATTTGTCAAAAACCATTTGACACATGAATTTATGCAGTAACAAGTGCTCATGGGTTCTTACGATGTTGTTGTGGGAATTTTTAACGTCGAATCACTCTAACCCAATTAGCTCATTCCAATAGCGAGAAGCACGAAAATCATCGTGGCCTTTAAAGCACAATCGTGGACTGATTATTTAGGTTCTGTAATTATTGTGGTAGAGTCCCCATGATTGTGACCTGATGCATAAAGTTATGTCATGATCGTGGCAAGGTCCACTACAATCATAGGCAAGGTTTGAATATGAAATGCTGTCTTTTAAGTGATGTTTGAAACAACTAACGATCAGATACTATCCTATGTTGCATTTAGGCTTAAAATGAACTAGTTTGATGATTGATTGATGAATTTAGATTAAACAAGTTAATTGAGGTATAAACTTAAGTGCCAACAAGACATAACCAAGTGACAATGTTTGAATGATTATGAATTGTGATTAAGGAAACATACCCAGGAAAGTCATTGAGCATGCATTAAACATGGCATATACATATATGTGCATGACTGAATATGTATTTGATTGATCAACTTTGTAATGTGAATTTTGTGTGTATTTAATGATTTTAGATGCACAAGTCGATCAACTGAATCTATACATTATCGAACCATCCAGGCTATAGCATAATCTGAAGTGTACTGTGAATAACCTATATGTTCACACAAGGATTGATTTATTTATATTTAACTTCCAGTTATTAAAGTGTTAATGATCTATATGTGTTAATTTCAGACATTAATGATTTGAGGAGTTTGATATCTGGGAATGTATTGGAAGTGTTCTGATTGCATATGAATTTGAAAGTTATTTGTATTCCCAAAATATTGTTGAATGCCAGACTTAGATCTGATGAACAACTAAATCTAACTGTGCAACATGAATAACTGTTATTGATAGCATATTTTATGATCTGATGCATCACATTAATATGCATGATCAGATAAAGTCGTTGTGGCTGGAGTACCCAATCTGAAAGAGCTTAAAGCTTATAATTCTGCACGTAGAGCCATTAGCTTCATGATTAATAAGCTCGGTATCCACAATAGGTATGGGACAACATCTAAAAAAAGCTCGATATCCATAAGGGATATGGGACAGTGAAAGGTGCTCGGTCACAACATAATAACAATGAAAGTGGAGTCTCATTTGCATATGCACTTGTACATATATGATTGTGAAATCATTTTTGATTTGTGATGGTATTGTGATATCTCATATTTGTGTACATCATATTTGTGTAAATTTGATAATATGATTGAATTCTTTTGATAAGATTATATGAAATGAGTGTAATCGATGATGAATTAGTGAGATGAGAAATATTGTGCCTTTGATCTATATTTGAAATGTTTGATGTTTTGAATGAGTGAGCACATCGAGGATAGTTCACTCACTGAGTTTGCAAAACTCATCAAAATTGGAACGTGGCTTTTCAGGTATGAGAGAGGAGACCTAGTTCTTAAGATACTCTAGAAGAATGTTTTGGATTAAGAAATGGCTCAAAAGTCGATCAACTAAAATTTGAGGAGTTGTAGATTGTATTTATGTAGTTTTTTTTGTCATGTAGAGCTTTTTATAAAAAGAGAAATAAACTCTTAGATGCTTATGATGATGTAAATATTTGTTTTAAAGATTACTATGTAAATTATCTTGATGAATGAAATGAAAAAGTTACCTTTCAATGTTTGTAAAGTGTATGGTGCCATAATAAGTGTATAAGACTACTTTAACATGCCATTGTCATAGGGTATGTTCTTGAATATCCTTTGGATGTTCGGGTGTATACTCTATGGTGGTGGGGTGTTACATTTATACAAGACGAATTCAAATTGTCAGGTGACTAATCCAATCCTCATGCGAATGATATCTTATGTACCACAATATACGATCTACATACTTGCAATATTACTTACTTTAAAATAAGCAAACATGGATATCCTAAGACACTGGGACTACCGGGACACCAAAACATTAGGACCAACTGAAGATAGCTTAACTAGATAAGCATATGGAGAAATCTTGGGTGGTCAGCTCACTACTTGAGTATAATAGGTGCCATTGATAGAGCAGATCAAGAGGAGAGTAGACTATGATAGGAAACTGGTGGAGTGGATCGAGAGGTGAGAAGCCTAAGATAGATGGATGGAGAAGGTCTTGGTGCTAATGGTAGGACATTTTGGGATAAGCACCCAACCTTCACTATCTAGAGTAGCTGTATCATCTTTAGCTCCATAGTAGTATATAACATTTTCTTTATTATTATTTTCTTTTATCTTCTTTTATTTATATTTTGCAAGGATGGATGTCTATAATATAGGATGGATCTTCCTCTAATTCAAGACACTGTACATGTTATTATTCAGGACGATAGCAATAAAACCTTTCTTATTTTTTTGTTTTTATGTTATTTTATTTTTATATGCTTTAATGGTATAAATTGTGGAGTATGTACAATTTTTAAGTGCGAGTAAGGGATTTCAAATATCTTAAAGTTATTTTAATCTTTTTCTATTAATTCTTACTAATAGACATCCCAAGTTAGTTAAAATATGTTTAAAATACTTTAGATCATTATTAATTATTGAATTGAAGTAATGTGTAAAAGGATTAAAGTTAGAATATAAAGGGTTAAAGTTATAATATACTTGATTTTATAATTCATATTTTTAGTAATAATCGAGATGATTAATTTGAATAAAATTGCATATTAATTACATGTAAGATCTTTTTTGTGAGCTTTGTACGTAAGAGCAAATACATCTTTATAAGACGAACAACCTACTTACTATCATGTTATTTACTAATAATAGATACAGTTACCTACTTAGTAAGTAATAGATTTGTAATGGGTAAAAACTTTGGTAGCAATAAAAAAACATAATAACATAAATTGCACATATTATTCTCCACTTCTAAACTCTTGACCTGAGTATAAAGATAGTCATTTGATACACGTCGAACATACTAGAAAATAAAACCTAACTTTGCATAACTAAATTTATATAAGTAATGAGCAACAATCATATCCATATAGAGTGAGTGTTTAGCTTTTATAATAAATAAATCAATGTTTAGGATTAAGGGGAGGGGTTTGGTTGAATTTGATTAATAAAATAAAGTAAAAATACACTATTGAAGATAAATCAAATTAAAAATACGAAATTGATAAAATTAACCAATGGGTTTTGAATCTAGTTCACAGTTCAATCTTAACCTTCACATGAATGCGCACAATCAATTGCCACGTTGTTCTTATAGCTCTCTTTTAAACTATTAACCGTAAATTAATATTAAGCTCTGTTAATCCCAATTTTCCCTTAGGTTATATCTAATTAGAAGAAGCTCTTTAATTCGGTCTAGCTACTAGAAAACCTATAATAAGCTCTCTAGATTTAGTATAATAATTGGATTACAGAATAGGAAAATAGGTTAATCCAGGTAATAACCAAATAAGTTTGGTTCATTCAACCTATGTTATGTTATCATTAATGATATGCAAGCATTAGTTTGCCATAAGTGAATCAGAGTTACAATCATTACGTATTGCTATCTAGATTTTAGAAATGAGTTCATACATGAATAATCTATTTGAATCATCTAAATCATTCATACATATATCCCAAAACATTAATCATAAAATAACAAAATCAATTCCAAAAGAGAGTTAAAACAACATCACTAGATTAATCAATGCCTAAACATATTTGTCAACCTCAATATCCCTTCTGAACCAGAAAGATGAAGTTTAGCTTCTTATAGTTCTCCAAAGGGTAAGAAATATGCCCCCTTTGGTGTTTCTAAAGTCTTCATGCCTCATTTGGCCTTTTAAATGCCCTTTTATAGTGAAAATTAGGATTTTTGTAATATACAGTTAGTTATACAAGCATGTAGGTGACCATGTGTGTAAAAATTGTAAGAATCATGAGCTTACATGTTCACAGTGAGCTACACAGTTACATAAATTATTTACACAGTTATGTAAGTCAACACATGATTGTGTAGGTTGCAAAAGGGCTTAAACTACATCTTCATGCTCCTACACTCTTCTATTGAGTTATATGGTCCTATATACGACTATGTAAGTTACATAACTTCATTTCTTACATTCTTTGTCCTATATTCACCTTAATTCATCTCCTTCCTATTTCCACAAAGGCAAAAAAGATAGAACATTGATAGAACTGCTCCAAGGGTATGTTTTAGCTCATTTTGGTTCATGTTCCTTTAACTTATACCTAAAACAAAATATGAACTAAAGTAAGTAGCTTAAGCACAACATAACATTAATCACTAAGCATTAGAGAGTAAATATACAATTAATTAGCACTTATTATCATTTCATATTCTACAAAAAAGAATTCTCATAAAACTATTGTTTGTCTATTTACTTCAACTTGACATTTTAAATAGCTTTTTCCTCTATATTTTTTTGTTCTTAATGTAGGAAGAGGTTTAGCTTCACAAATTCTAGGTCTCCAAACTTCCTATAACACGAATGCACTTATTGCCTACAAAATAGTAAACTTCAAATCTGAGTTAACTGGAATAAAAGAAAATAAATTAATTTGAACGATTATATCCCAAACATGCCATATAGTCATCCAAAGTACATTAATATGCTTCTCATCACTTTAAAGCGTAAGTACACCTAGGACCCATCATTCTACATTATTAGAATCAAAGAAATAATATCTAATTTTGGTATACCATCAAGGAAAGTAGACCTCATCAACCAAAAGAGCTTTACCTCTATCACTTCAAAGAGCTATATCTATGTAATATAGAGACACTGTGATGTCATATTTAAGGTTAATCATAGTTGGCCTTATATCAAGTGGTTGCTCCAATCAATTTATTATCTTCTCTTATTTATATCCTCCCATTGTTTATTTTGACTGGTTGTAACTTCTCTCATGATTCTTGTCTTTCTTTCTCTTCTTATTTGTTTTTTTATATATCTTTCTTTAAAAGCAATTTTTTCCACCCTTGAAGTTATACAAACTAAATACATTTCTACATTAAACGTATAACTAAAATCATATAGAGTTATGAAAGCCTATAAGTATCTTCAATGATTTTCCTTAAAAAAGAGCCTTATTTCATTTGACTAATGCATATGCTTAAGTAAACTATAGAACACTAAACTTATCTTGTAACACCCCATATATGGAACCTACAACCATCTACACACATGGCACCCAAATTCCTGTACATACATATACAATATACAATTCTATTCATTTATAGGGATTGTCATCGCTCATTTGTCTATTCATTATTGTACATATACATAATGACTCATATGCACCTGTAAAGGGTATGGTAGTCATGGTTCTTAAAAATAACTACAACAGGTAGTTATATGAAGAACACAACGAGATATATATGCATCTATGTATATGTTTCAGTTTGTTCTTCATCTATCAAGTGTACAGAAAAACAAAAGAAGATTTATGGAATTAAAGTTGGTGAAAATGTTCTTTAATTGATGGAACTACAACAATAAACCAAGTATGTGTTTTTTGTTTTATATGCATATGAAACGATCCTGTTTTATCGTATGATCTCTATGATTGTATTTTATTTTGATTATTTATCTAACATTAGTATCAGAGCAGGTTAACTTTTTTTATGTTAAATGCATGGTTTCACTATTGTTGATTTGTGAATCATTTTTTTACGAATAGAGTTGTTTTTTAGTGATAAGTTGTTTCCCGAAGCCATTCGCGACTGTTCTTGTTTAACAAGTTTTCTATACGGTTTCTAAGAAATTGTTTGATTGGAATCCCTAATTATCTACAGCACTTAAGTTTGCATCTGTTATTTATTATTATTATTATTTTCTTTTTGTTAGGTTTCTGTAACCCATATACTATTTAAATCCTTAATTTCTGCGCTCCTATTATTAATCTTCTTAAAAAAAACAAAAGTTTGTTTTTCCATACGATTGCGATTACTATTTTTGAGTATGCTTCTGCCTGGATATACTGGACTTGCATTTACTGCACACGATAGGAGTTATTTGTCCTTTGGGTTTGTGCATGTTTTATTGCATTTAGATATGTTCCTTGCTCTTCTTGTTTAAAGCCTCTCAAATATGTACTGTAGCCTTGATGTGACTAATAAACATTTGAGTTTATGGTCCAAAGCTACTGTAGACAATGGAAAAACATTTGTGTTTTTTTGCCGCTGGTGATTATGGGTTGGTGACGCCACTGATTTGGCATCCCCACCATGCAACACCGCTGGGTGCATACTCACCCATGAACGTAAGTTGGCAGAGAGGATGTCGATGACTTCTCTGGTGTGGACGGTTAAGAGAACTGAAGGCTGATGGGTTGTAAAACATAGAAGATAGAAGCAAGTTAAAGCACGACGTAGGAAGGAGGGGTAGAGAACCAGATGGACGTTTCTAAGAAGACGACGCCCAGCGTCCCTAGAAGCGTCTGCCATAGTGAATGCGCCATCTCATTAATATAAAATATTAGAAAAAAATTTTAAATACAATTAAGATAACTTGTTTAGTTGAAATTAGAAAGGAATTTCATTAGAAATTATTTTCTAATTAAACCAAGATAAATTGATTAGTTCAATTATAATTTATATTTGAAATAACTTTCTAATTCTATTTGAATTATTCATATTTGAATATTAGAAATAAGTTTCTAATTGATTAGAAATAAATATCATAATTTGAATAGTTCAAGAAATTGTTAATAGAATTAAATAATTTTCATAATATGGGCATTAGTTTGCTATGTGTTAGACAAAATAATTTGTTTATTTTGTGCACTCTTTTGATTCTTGAAATTTTTTTTCCTGGAAGATGCCTATCATTAAGCGAATGCCTAAGCTTATTTGATACAAGGCACAAAAGAGACAAATTGGCAGTATGTATGTAAAATTAGTTAACATGCGTTTAATGCCTAGAGATGATCTAACATAACATGTTATTTCAGTTAATAACATGATGCAAGAATTATACTTTGGAGGTTGTCGAGCTTATACGAATGTTGAAGTAAAGTATATGACTTTGCTTGCAACATTACCTCAACCTCAAGGCGAACTGTTACGAATGCTCTGGAATACTATGTCTAACGAGAAGACTTATAATTTGTTAGTGATGACATTTGTTAAAGAGATGCGTAGGAGGGAGTTGATTAGGATTTTATATCCTCTAGGTCTTCCAATGGAAATATTAAGAGCTATTGTAAATCGAGCTTTGTAAACTATATCATGCAAACTCGTGAACTCATTTCTGCGTAGGGTTCATTACCTATAGATTGTTCGTAGGATGAAGCACAACTAGTACAATATGTTTTTTTGTAAGAATAAAGTCTTAATATTTATGTAATATGTTTACATGAATTTTATATAGAAATTTGTCTAGAGTAAAGTAATTAGGATTTGATTTTTGTATGAATGATGATTGAACACGTTTGTGGACTTTTGATTTCATAAGCAATTGTGATCGAATTATTTAATCTATGAACGATTAATATGACATTAATGTGTATATATATTTCTTTCTTATTATAAAAACTTAGAGTTTCAAAATGGCTACTGCTTCAAAGAATATTGTTGCTGAACTCAATAGGGGTGAGAAACTCAATGGTGACAATTATGAAATCTGGAGTATGAAATCCAATATATGCTAGAGGAGCAAGAGGCTTCTGAACCATTAAACCTAACCATGGAAGTTCCTGAGGAGGGAACTACAACCCAGCATAGGAGGGACCGTGATGCATATGAATTGTGGAAAAAGAAGAACTCTTTAACTTACATCACATTACTAAGTAGCATGGATAATGATGTCATGCGTGAGTTCTGTAAATTTGAAACTGCAAAGGACATGTGGTCCACACTACCTGCTCATTTTGGAGGTGCTTCAGTGACCAAAGAGAGGTCACTTAATATTAAGTTTGATACTTATAAGAAGCGCCCAAATAATACAATGCAAAAGCATCTGAGGAAAATGTTGAACATGGTAAGTGAGTTACGTGATGTTGATCATAAGCTTTCTGATGAACAACAAGTGCAAGTTGTGATTCGTTCACTACCTTAGAGTTGGGAGTATATGAAGATGCACCTAACTCATAATGAGAACATTAAGGCAATAGAAGATGCTACGAGGCATCTCATCATGGAGTAAGAGTGTTTTGAAGCCTCAAAAATATCTTTTGAGGCATATGCAGTTAGTTCTAATTCATATGGAGCTATGAACAAGAAACGCAAGCACCATGGTGGACCCAAGTGGAATAATAATAAGAGATTCAACCACTCTCCTCAGGAATCCAAGAAGGCAAAATGGAACCAACGTGGAAAGGGAAAATGTTCCTTTAAGAAGAAGAACACGAAACATGTGAAGTGCTATAATTGTGGTAATAAGGGTCACTTTGCTCGAGATTGTACCGAGCCCAATAAGGTACAACTTTATAGTACAAACATTTGTTATGTGAATGTTTCTTATTATGTTTTTCTAACTGAATCACTTGCTTTGTGGATTGCAGACTCGGGAGCAACCAACCATGTAGCGAAGGATCGTGATGCCTTCGTTGAGTTTCGTAAACTCCCACATAGTAGTCGATGGCTTTATGTAGGTGACAATTCCAGAGTTGCTGTACAAGGAATTGGCACATGTAAATTGGACATGCGTGGAGGACGACACCTCATCCTACATGAAGTATTATTTGCTCCACAGATTCGTAGGAATCTTTTATCTGTGTTGATGTTAGTTAAACTTGGTTTCAATATAAATTTCCACAGTGGTGGAATGGATTTGTATCTTGGATCTATTTATTATGGTCATGGTTTTTTATATGATGGTTTTATAGTACTGGATGTGTTTAAGGAAAATAATAATATTAGTTATTCATTTTTTACATTTAGTAATTCCAACAATGATGCAACTTTGTGGCATGCTAGACTATGTCATATTGGTTAAAATTGAATCATTCGATTAGCTAAAGAAGGACTTTTAGGTAATCTAAATCAAGTAGATCTACCTACATGTGAGCATTATTTAGCTGGTAAAATGGCGAGAAAGCCATTTGGGAAGGGAACTCGAGCTTTATATCCATTGTAATTAATTCATGCTGACATTTGTGGTCCAATGAACGTAAGGGCTAAACGTGAGGCCGTTTATTTCATCACCTTCATAGATGACTATAATCGGTATGGTCATGTCTATTTGATTTCTCATAAATCAGAAGCATTCGATTGTTTCATAAAATATATGAACTTGGTTGAGAATCAATTAGATAAGAAAATAAAAGCATTACGAACTGATCGTGGACAAAAATACTTATCTGACAAGTTCAAGGCTTTATGTGATGAGAAACGAATAGACAAGCAACTAACAATTCCTAGAACCCCACAACAAAATGGCATCGCTGAAAGATGAAATAGGACACTATTAGAAATGACTAGGTCTATAATGGCCCAAGCAAATTTACCAATCACCTTTTGGGGTGATGCGTTGCTAACAACCACCTATGTACTTAATCGTGTGCCCACAAAATCAATTATTAGCACACCATATAAGTTGTGGACTGGTAAGAGACCTGACATGTCAAGTCTCAAAACTTAGGGGTGTGCAGCATATGTTCATGATCTCTCTCACAAACATGGGAAATTAGGCCCAAGAGGGAGAAAAAGTATTTTTATTAGATACTCAAAATACTCAAAAGGATATGTGTTCATTAGTGAACAAGGTAATGGAGGTGTAACTGAATTTGAATCACGAGATGTAACATTCTTAAAGAATGTTTTTCCCAAGCAAGGTGAAATAGGTAAAGACCTATTGTTATATGAGTTGCTTGATAGAATGATTCTGTTATGAAGAATCAAGATGAGGAACTTCAACCAAGTGGGAGCAATTCCACAGAAAGGTTCTCTATGATGGCTGATCCGAGTGGGAGCAATCAGATCAATCATGAATTTGTTTATGATGAACCTTGTTTAAGACGAAGTAATCGAGGGATAATTCCCTGACGTCATTTTGAGATTGAAAGAGAAATTAATATGATTGTTCCGCAAGAGAAAAAGAGCCAAGGAATGTAAATGAGGCTCTTATTGGCCCTGCTAAAGAAGAATGGATGAAAGCAATGAAAGAAGAAAAGACTTCTTTAAGCTTCAATCAAGTATGGGACTTGGTTGACCTCCCTGAAGGGCACAAATCAATTGGGAACAAGTGGGTTCTCAAAATAAAGTGTAAAGATGATGGCAGTATCGAAAGATACAAGGCATGCCTTGTAGTAAAAGGATATACACAACAGGAGGGAATTGATTATGAGGAAAATTTTTCACCTGTTATCAAGTTTGCTTCAATTCATTTATTCTGGCTATAGTAGCTAGTATGGATCTTGAATTACATCAAATGGATGTAAAACTGCTTTTCTCAATCGAGAATTAGAAAAAGAAATCTATATAGAACAACCTAAAGGTTTCATTAAGGTAGGTCAAGAAAATAAGGTATGACGGTTATTAAAATCGATTTATGGCCTGACGCAGTCTTCAAGACAATGGTACATTCATTTTTATAATGTAATCATTTCATATGATTTTCAAATGATCGATGAAGACCATTGTGTGTATGTTAAGAGATCTAAAGATAAATTCACGATTTTATCTTTATACGTGGATGATATATTGATTGCTTGTAATGACTGTGTGTTCCTTAAGCAAATCAAAGATTGGTTATCATCTAAATTTGAAATGAAAGACATGGGTGAAGCGGTATACATTCTTGGAGTCAAGATTTCAAGGGATCGTTCAAAGAGATTGTTATCACTTTTGTAAGCGATGTACATTCAAAGAATTCTTGAACGATTTCATATGCAAGATTCTAAACCAATTGATAATCCTATTGCTAAAGGTGAACGCCTTAGTAAGAGAAATTGCCCGTCAACGCCACAAGAACGGGAACAAATGAAGAATGTTCCTTATACCAGTGTAGTTGGAATTCTAATGTACACAATGATGTGTACAAGACTAGATATTTGTTACGCTGTTGGAATGGTGAGCAAATATCAATCAAATCCAGGCCAAGCGCATTGGAAAGCAGTAAAAAAAATATTGAGGTATTTAAAGGGAACTATGAACTATGCATTATGTTATCAAGACAATGATCTACGTATACAAGGTTATACTGATGCAGACTGGGGACGAGATTTAGATGAAAGAAAATCTACCTCAGGACATGTATTCTTACTAAACTATGGAGCATTATCATGAAAAAGTAAGAAACAATCTTGCATAGCATTATCCACAATGGAAGCTAAATTTATAGCATTCTCAATTACACTACAAGAGGCTGTGTGGCTTCATCGATTCTTAGTGCATTTGGGAGTCACTAAAAGTGAAATTGATCCAGTGACCATTAACTGTGATAGTCAAGCTGCAATCACTAATACTAAAGACGCCAAATTTCTTTGTAAGACAAAGCACATAGATACCAAGTATAATTATGTGAAATATATGGTTGCACGAAAAGAAGTGAACATGAAATATATATTTACATGAGATATGTTCGCAGACCCAATGACAAAACCAATTTCCAGAGATGTATTCATTGGGCATGTAAAGTCACTAGGACTACGTAGATGTTGACTTGTACTGATTAAGATTTCTCTGTGTATGTTCACTCATTATAATGTCTTATTTTGGATATAATGTATGATGACGATTATATATTATGTATCATTTGATTCATGAATATATATGTGTCCTACATAAATATATTTTGGGATGAATCATAAGTATATGAGACAAATTATAGATTGACCCTCTCACACAGGAAATCACCTCTAGTGTTAATGCTCGCTAGAGATTAGGCGTGTTTAAAGTTTATTATCTAGGTGATAATTAAGTGCGAGAAATTTAAACCATAGATGCTGCAAGGAAATTAGTTCAACATGATTTGTTAATCACTATATCTATCTTACGTTGCTAGATGTGAGTTCTGAATAAGTTTTTTTTAGTAGATAAATGAACTCAAGTTAAACATTGAGTACGTTTAAACTATCATTTGTACATTATTTCTTGAATGAAATATGTTCAAGTTAAATGAAGTGGGTAAATACCGTAGTATATGACTCATACCATGTGTGCATAATTGACCACAACAAGGGATTAATGTAAGTCTATAGATCTCATCTTATATTGTGTGAGACCCTTGAGGTTGCGTAGAACCTCATAATATACCCTTATAACCCTTGTTTTATTCTTAAGAATTGAATTTAAGGTTTGCTACTTTAGGTTATTGCCAAAAGATCATGTAAGATGCGATCATATGGAAGAATTCTAGGAAAGCAAATTTAATTTAATTCAAAAGAGAATTGAGAACAGAGGAAGGTCATTTATTTTAGATTATTGACTCACATGAAAAGTATTCATAGATGGCCATTGTCTCTTTAGTGGAGAACTTGAATAAAATCATGACATAAAACAAAATTAAATGAGATCAAAGAAACATGCTAATGTGAGATATGACCTAGGGTATAGCATAAAATGTCTACTTAAGGACATTTAAGTCTTAGGATCAATTAGTTAATCGAGATGTTATATACTCCTAACAGATATATGGCAATGTGCTCTCATCGTATGCTGGTCACACCGGTTATTAAACAAGTACGAGTATTGTAGAGTTTGTTTTTAATGAGATTAAACCCATCATGTGTGAATGGGAGATAATGACTCATATACACCTATGAACGGTATAATAGTTATTGTTCTTAAAAATAACTATAAAAGGTAGCTATATAAAGAACACAACGAGATATATATACATCTGTTTATATGTTTCAGTTTATTCTTCATCTATCAAGTGTACAGAAAAACAAAAGAAGATTTCTGCAATTAAAGTTGGTGAAAACGCTCTTTAATTGGTGGAGCTACAACAATAAACTAAGTATGTGTTTTTTGTTTTATATTCATATGAAACGATCTTGTTTTATCGCATGATCTTTATGATTATGTTTTTTTTTAATTTTATCTAACAATAAATAATAAAAAATTTCATATCTTTTAACATTATCATTTAAAATTAGTATTAAATTATTACATTTATATGGTAATCCAAAAAAGATATTACACACGGCTTAAATTCATAAATCCTACCATTTGCGTCACTGTTTTGTCATAAGAGAGTATACTTACTCTCCTAAAGTTATATTGTTCTTATATACCTTAACCATTTTAAATATATTTAATTTTAATTTTAAAAAAACTAAAATTTCCTTCATTACATGTACAACCATTCTTTAATCAAAAGACACATCCAAAGGAACTTTTACTTCTAACAGTTGGCCTTGGTCCTTGCAGATGATCCTTGTGCCTTCCTCCTATTACATGGACCTGCACGGATTAACACCAATGTTAAGCTTGAAAGCCTAGTGGGGAAAAACTTAGTTTGGAAGAACACTCACAGCAATCATCCTCTAAGCACACACATATCCATAAATATTATAAACTTATCTAAATGATGATGGCATAATTAAGCAAAGTACATAATGTAAGTCTGTTTCAATATATTATCCATATGCCATAAATTCATATTTATAAGCCAAATATTGATCCCCAAACTCATCAATACAAATTATTCAGGTTGTTATATTGTATCTCTTCTTTATAACTGTTTAAGTTCCTTTCTGTGTTAGGCCTACATATTCTTGTAGGTGTGGATAACTAGAGCTGTGGATATTCGAAGATATCAAACTAAGATACCTAAAGGCATCGAATTGTAGATACTTACAGGTATCAAATTGTAGAGAAACTATGGTCTCGAACTGAAGACAATAGTGGTGCCAAAGTGTAACAGCTGCGTTGTAACCCTATAAGCATGCCTATCTATCCATCACTAAGACAATGAAGAAGGTACTGTAACATTTTCCTTTAATCATTTGTCAAATTCATAATTAATATGTTGACAAATCATATTGTATTCATTTGAAATCATAAAATTTGTATTTAAGTTCATACATGCAAGTCATAACTTACCACTATTTGAATATTGTACAAATCACATGTACTTGTATGATTTATTTCTTATATATTTTGTTCAGTCGTGTTTTCTATGTACATTTACATAATTCTAATATATAAATTTTTATACATTATTTAAATATAAACATGTTAAATTGTACTTAATTATATTGATAAAATTAGTATGTAAATTTTTATAGTCATACTATAAACATATAAATAATAAAATATGCATATAAATCATCTATATACATGTAAATTTCCTTTAGCATGCATTATTTTCAATCTTGAATTTCAATGTTTAATTACCCAATTCATAAATGGTAAGTCCTATTTCATTTATTTTTAGCTATTTGCAAAGTTTCATAAAAATTCAAAAAAGTTTCAGATGTGATTCAGAAAATTGAAAGTGGAGAAACTTAAAATACTGCAATTTGGGTTAAGCATACAGTGGATCTAAAAATGGGTAAACAAATCAGTCTAGAAGCAAATCACAAGATAATATCCACTTGTTATGCAATTTTCACATAGCAAATATTTAGATTAGGATTTGAGGTCTTCCAAACATATGTTTGCCTATGTATTTAGTTTCCATATCATCAAAAATCATGACATTTGGACTTCTAGATCATGAAACATGCACCAAACATCACAAGCTACTCTAAACTAGGGGCAGCATTAGGTAACCATTTTTAATCTCAATTTACAATGTCATACAGCCAGAATTAGGTTCATGTATGTTCTAGAGATTTTTATTTCTATATCTTAAGTTTCATCTTCATTTAAAATCAACCAATTTAGAGATCTGTAGGATAAGCTATATCCAAAACAACAGAACTGGTTCAAGAGAACCAAAGACAGAATTCCACTAAACGTTACTCTCTTGCCATATTCAACTAATTCCATGCAAAGTAACACCAAGACACCATTCCAGAAACCATTACATGTCCAAATCAATCTTTATCCACTTTAAAACGTGCACAAACAAAAATCAAATTAAGTGTAGTCCTAAACCTTGAAATTTGCCATTTAGCTCTTCTTCTAGTGCTTTTCCTTCTCTTCTCCTTTTGCTTTGCTTGATTCACAAACTTGAAACACAATAAATACATATCTCAAACCCAATTCCAACCTTATAATTCCAAATATTCATTAAAAAAGCAAGAAAAAATGAGATGATAAGAAAACCACTAACTTTTACCTTGATTTTAACCTAGAATTAGCTTGATTCCTTATGCAAAATGATGTGATTAAAGAGATGGAATGGAGAGGAGATGAGAAGAGAAATTATAGAGTTAAAACCATACATGCACGACTCTCTCCCCTCTTTTATACTCCCCTTTTCATGAAGTTTCTATTCTTAGACACACATTTCAATCCTATTAGACCATATGTTGATTTTTGGCAAAATTGCACATTTGGTTCTTCTTACTTTAGTTCCCACATTGGCGTATAAATTCGTCAATTGATTTCATTCTAGAACATATTTCACATATAATTATTCATGTTCATGCTTAAATGAAGAAATGGCCAATTTACCCATATCTTTTAAATTAATTACCATTATGTCCCTTACTATGCCTAGATACACTTAATTCTTTATGTTCCCTTCTTAATACACCCTAGACATACAATAATGTTTCTAGGATATATATTGGGGCCTGATATATCCCTATTACTTAATTGAAGGTTAAAGTCCCTCTATACAAGCCTAAAATCTCATTCACTACCTTCTTCCAAAGAGAGGAATAAAAGTTTCTTTTCCCAATGACGCATTCACATAGGAGGCTTCCCTACTTAAATTCTCATGCATGTTTGAAATTTAGGCTATACCACCTTAAAAACTTCACTGCAAGCATCAATTGATGCATGAATATGACAAATCCATACTTTCTCAACGTTTTGTGAATGATAGGCTACTATAAATGCTTATATCAAAAACAGAATTATAATACAATTGAATGAAACAAAAATTGTTAAGTGGCTATCTCATACTACAAATAATGATATCATGATAAATGCATATCTCTAGAGGCGTGCGAAAACATTTTGTCTCACAACCTATGGTTTTATAACACTTATGAAAAAGGGATATTATACTCTAATTTAAAATCATCTAAGTCCATCTTAATCATAAATTTGTAGTTTTCAACATTGAAGTCTTCTATGAGATGAGGGATAAACTTAAAAGTTATTAACCATTCGTCACTAGTGTTAGGCTTGCAATCATCAACGACTATAGGCATATATAACACTAATCATAATTCAATGTTATTTCACTCCTTGACTTGGCACTTGAGTTCTCTCTACTTGATGCACTATGAATAGATAATAGGTTTGCACTAATTTACAAATGTTTTAACTAGATTGCATGAAAACTTATGAGCTTAGAGATAAATTATTTGTAACACAAGACTAATTTTCATAAAAGGCTTATAGTCTAAGAAAAGATTTCTCACATTGTATATGAGTTAAAAGATGGATTACATGGGAATTAGTTACCTATCCATAAGGAATTTATTTTAAATTATTCATTATAGACCAAATGTGAATTGATCATATCTCCTTATCCTTTTATAATCCCCTAAGTAATGTGAAGGTGACTAGATCTAATGATTCATTTAAAATATAATATTAATGACTTACCATTAGATGACAGAAAACTTTCAAAATCATTTATAGCAGATATAATGTAAATCTAACATAGCTTATGCTTGTGTATGAGACAGTAACCAAAACAACATCATTTTTTGCTTTTCGATTTTTAAATCTATAGATTAAAATGATGATGTTTTGGTTATTTATACCAAAATATTGTTATTTTAGCAATGGGCAATCAGGTTTTTTAGGCTTTAAAAATAAGCTCTAAGTTGACCTCCTAGGCTCAAATCTAGACAATACGACCTTACTTATTAATATTGGATCGAGTCAATATTTTCAACTGTACTCATGTTCATAGAATTATACTTGAATTTTACATTACAGAGTAAAAGCTTCAACCTTAAATGGAGGCTTATAATCAGATTTCATTGGAAAATAATAGATATGGATTAAACCCTATGTTAACTTAAGTCTAATTGATAGTCTAACAAGCTAAAGATCTCTCATCATATGGTAGAGAAAAGTGACATCATCCTATGCATCCTCAAGTGATTAACAAAACCAATCATTATTTCAAGCAATGAGATCATTCTCATACAATCTCCCTGTAAACATCTTGTTTTCTTTTCTTCTAGCTTTACTAACTTGATCATAAGAAGGAAACCGGTGAAAAATACTTCGATACTTAATCTTACGTGTCTATCAAGAGAAAACTCTTAACCACAAGGTACGTCGAAATCATATCCTAGTATATCACATTAAAACTATTTTCATAAACAGTAGTTAAGAATCATATTCAAAAGATTCAAATACACTAACTTTATATCACCAATAATATCATCCTTCTATTTAGGAAACATGTAACTTGAGTATTTGCCTTCAGCCATACTTCCTTTAACTAGCTTCACCATGTAATATTATGGTTTTTCTAATTGAATTTTGGTTAAATCATTATGCGCTTCTTCGCCTATTGCTGGGCTATATGTGGTGTACCACATTGCTGTTGTGAAAATCGACCGGATTAGAGCAGGTTCGCAACTAAATAGAATTGAAAGAATAGTAATGAATAGACAAATTTTACGTGGAAAACTCCTAAATTAGGGTAAAAATCACTGACAAGGATAGAAGAATTTTACTACTAAAAAATTGGAGAATTATAAGGAGAAAAACTAGACCCACAAAAATACACATAATATTTTTGCCTCTCTCTCTTTTCTCTCTCACCTCACATCTCTCTTGTTGTTCTACCATATCTTTCTTTGTGAATAGGCAGGAGAATAAAGATATGGTTGGCCAAATTGTCCAACCATTCTTTGTTGTCTTATTAAACATGTTAGGCACCAAAGATTTAATTAAAAATCAATCATATCTTCACACAATTCTTTCTACCTTGCCGCTTCATGTTGCTTACGTCTCTATCAGGCCGCATAAGGATTGACACCACATAAACTTATCAGCATTTATTGCTTTTGTCATAAAATCTATCAGGTTATCTATAGTATGAATTTTCTGCATGTCCATTATTCCTTCTTCCACTTTCTCAAGAACAAAGTTATATTGAACTCAAATGTGTTTTGTCTTTGAATGAAATGTTGGATTCCTTGCAAGATACAAAGCACTCTGACTGTCACAATACAGAGTATTTATTCTCTTGTTTATACCTGAGGTCTTCCAACAACATCTTCAACTACATTGCTTCTTTACTGGCTTATGTAGCTGCTATATATTCTGCTTCTATTGTTGATAT
The DNA here is from genome assembly GCA_027563885.1 of Erythroxylum longipes. Classification (NCBI taxonomy): domain Eukaryota; kingdom Viridiplantae; phylum Streptophyta; class Magnoliopsida; order Malpighiales; family Erythroxylaceae; genus Erythroxylum; species Erythroxylum longipes. Next base: position 2,837,743 of record JAOQMS010000009.1, on the reverse strand, counting down.
AGCCACAACTGACTACAGTTTTGAAACTCAGCTTACAGCTCCTCTAGCTAGTGTAAACACATATCTTATAGTGGATTTACTTTTATCAAGACCACCAGCATAATTAGCATCAACATATCCTCTGATGGTAAAATATGATCCTTCATAACATAATGCAACATCTGAGGTTCCCTTGATATATCTGAGAATCCTTTTAACTATATTCCAATGCTCTCGACCAGGATTCACCATGTATCGACTAACGACTCCCACTGCATGTGTAATGTCTGGTCGTGTACAAATCATAATGAACATTAAGCTTCCTACTACTGATGCATATGGTACTCAAGACATCTCCATCCTCTCTTCTTCATTGCTAGGACTCATACTTAAGGATAACTTGAAACTAAAAGGAAGAGGGGTATAAATTGACTTACAATCTTGCATATTGAATCGCCACAAGATCTTCTTCAAATAATTCTTCTAAGAAAGTCAAATCTTACTATTATTTTTGTCTCGGTGAATTTACATCCCTAGAATCTTATTTGCTAGTCCTAATTCCTTCATTTTAAATTCCCTAGCCAACTGTGCATTAAATTATTTGATATGATCATTGTTGGGGCCTACTACCAACATGTCATCTACATACAACAGCAAGACTATAAAATCATCTTTCTCAAACCTCTTGAAATATGCACAAGGGTTTGCATTCAGTCTGCTCTATCCAAGACTCATGATGAACGAATCAAATCTCTTATACCAACTCCTCAGCATCTGCTTTAAACCATACAGAGATTTGTTTACCTGCAACCCAAGTTCTCTTTCCATTTTTCTTCAAAACCTTCTGGCTGGAGCATATAAATTTGTTCTTCAAGATCTCCATGAAGAAATATAGTTTTCACATCTAACTGCTCAAGATGTAAGTCAAATATAGCACACATCACTAGGACTACTTGAACTGTAGTGAGTCGAACCACAAGAGAAAATATTTTGTTAAAATCAATACCTTCTGTCTGAGCATATCCTTTTACCACCAATTTAGCACGACATTGTTCCACTTGATCATCACCACTTCGTTTGATCTTGTAAACCCATTATGCCAATAACCTTTCTTCCTTGTGGTAGTTATATCAGGTCTCATGTCTTATTCTTATGCAGAGCTTTAATTTCTTCCTGCATTGCTATCATCCACTGATATGCATCTAATTAAACTATTCATTACTTCTTGAAGAGTTGATGGCTCTTCGTCCTTAGTTAAAAGACAATATGTAAATGATCTGCATAATATAATCTGAGTGCCAGCTAGGTGCTCTTCTTATGTTAATTGATCTCTGAGTATCTGAAACATCAGATTTGACTGGTTTTTACTCCTCGTGCTTTGGTGCAGCTTTAAAAGAATCATTTTGATCAAATTCCCTTTCCACCTGTATTGTTATAGTCTCCGGATTCTCTTGCACTGTGCCAACATTTTTTGCTTGCTCTTGATCCTTATCTTCCATGAAGATAACGTCCTTGCTGATAATAATCTTGTGGGTAGTAGGATCCCACAAACGATACCCCTTTACTCCTTCAGCATATCCCAAGAAAATATATCTTATAGATTTTGGATCCAACTTCGTAGTTTCTTGGGCATTGAATAACACATAGGCAAGACTTCCAAATATACGGAGGTTGGAATAATTCACTGTTTTACAAGTCCACATCTCCATCGATGTCTTCAACTCAATTGCAGTTGATGGAATCGATTTACCACATAACAGGCAGTATTGGCTGCTTTTGCCCAGAATTTCTTACTTAAGCTTACAGTTCTCAACATCGTTGTTGTTCTTCAAAATAGGGTTCTATTAATCCGCTCTGTTACTCTATTTTATCGAGGAGTGTATGCGTTCGTGAACTGCCTTTTGATGCCTTCTTGCTTGCACAATTCATTAAATTCTTTACTAGTATATTCTCCTCCATTATCTGAGCACAAACACTTGATCTTCTTCCCACCCGTGTTTTGTAAAATTTGAAAGTTGGAAACACATCTACCTTCTTCTTGATAGGAAACACCCAACATCTCCTCGAATAATCATCAATGAATGATACAAAAAAAATTTCTCCTCCTAGCAGAGTGAATCAATTCTAGAATTTCTTTGCTTATGAACTTTAATGTGTTGAATTTCAATCGATGCTGCTTACTCACAATGCAATGCTCATAGAAAGGTAGTGATACTTTTGTGAGACTTGGAAGTAGATTCTTCTCTACAAGTATCTTTATTCCTTGTTCTGACATATGTCTAAGCTTTTTATGCCACGTCATTGTAGATTTGTCATTTGGATTAGTCACTGCAACGGATGCCTCTCCTTCTTGCAAAGTTACTCCCTTCAACATGTACAGATTTACAACAATCTTCTCTGCTTTCATAAACACTAGTGCTGCTTTAATCACTTTTATAACCTTATTTTGAATCTCAAATTTGAAACCAAGATCATCTAGTTGTCCTACAGACAACAAATTCTTCTTCAAGCCCTCCACATGTCACACTTTTTCAATAGTCTGAGTTGTCCCATCATACATCTTTAACTTGATGGTGCCGATACCAATGATCTTCAGAGTTTGATCATTACAACTGTACGTAGATCCCCCAGAGACAGATTCATACTGGTGGAAGCAGTCTCTTCAAGAGGTCATATGAAAAGTAGCTGTTGAATCGAGAAGCCATACATCAATAAATCTTCTCTTACCTCCAATAGTTGTTGCCACTTCACAGACCATTACACCTCCATCATTTGACGTATTTGCCGTATTTTCTTGAGGAATAGAATCTTTCTTATTCAGATTCCAACAATCCTTCTTCAAGTGCCCTTTCTTGCCACAATTGTAGCACTTGAAATTCTTCTTACTCTTGGATTTCGATCTATCATGACTATTACTCCTACTTGGGCCACGTTCCATTGATCTTCCTCTCGTCACCGCCAAGGCCTTCGCTTATTGCAAATTTGCCAACTTGTCTTCTTTAATTTTGCGCCTACTCTCTTCTTCCAGAATAGCAGCCGTAATATTGTCGAAGACTAGAGTGTCTGTGTTGTTTATTAAATTAATGACGAGTTGATCATACAAATCTGGTTGACTTTGGAGTAGAAGTTCCGCATGTTCACTTATCTCTATTGTGTGCCCTAACGATGTGAGTTGGGAAAATAAAGTATTTAAAGTATTTAAGTGCTCCGTCACCAAAGTAGATTCCGCCATACGTAAAGTATATAGTTTTCTCTTCAAAAAAAATTGTTGTGGAGTGATTTGCCCTCGAATAATTTTGTGAGGTGATCTCATATTTCATTTGCAGTCTTCTTTTCTTCTATGTTGGATAATACTCCATCAGCTAAAGATAGGTGAACATTAGCTACAACATTCTCATCCATCTCGTTTCACTTTTTATCTGTGACTCTAGCTGACCGTTCACTAATGGCCAATAGACAATTATCTTTTCTTAAAATTGCCTTTATCTTAAGCTTACACATTGAGAAATTACTCCCATTAAACTTTTCAATCTCAAATTTTGCATCCATTGCTTCTATCATGAATAGAGTTTAGCTCCTACTATTTCACATGAATAGTACTCGTATGTATGAATAGTACCCCGTATATATGAATAGTTCTGTATATGTGAATAGGTATACGTATTCATGAATAGTACCATATACGTGAATAGTACTATATGTTTGAACAGTAACTGCACAGTTTAATGCAAAAATAAATGCATGAACAGTTGTCACCTTTTGTAGTTACTGTTCACCAACTTTCACTATGCTCAATCAAACTTCGAACAGATTACGCCAAAAAATTCGTCGTAATTTTCTCACCTTGCTCTGATTCCACTTGTTGTGAAAATCGACCAGATTAGAGCAAGTTCACAGAAGATATGGTTAGCCAAATTGGTCGACCATTCTTTGTTGTCTTATTAGGCATGTTTCGGTTCCTAACATGCTAACCAAGTTTGACAATTTCTCCCTTGTCTGTCGTTTCATTTCCAAGTCATAGCATTTCTTTTGCTAAATTTCCTAAACAATAATCATCAATACTTCACGAATTAATTTAAGTAAGACCGAAAAGAGTTTCTTCAACCAAACGCTGCAGCACTTCCTTTGGATAAAATCTGCCCTCATAAGCCCAGGACTCCAAAGACGCACGTCACAAGTCTTCTCTATAAATATGGCATTAAAGTCTTGGAGTAATCATCTTTGATTTGCACCTAGTTAGATTGGCATTTGGCCCCTGTATCTAGAGAAGTAAATATATCTCATTAGTTAGCTATAATTATATATCTTGAATCATTTTATTCGCTTATTTCACAATTATCTTTTTCAATATAATTTTATTTGGAAAACTGACCTTAAAATATAATAGTTAAATAAAAGCAAAGTACAAAAATAACAAGAAAAAATTAATTCACATTGCTATATATATATATGAAACTATATAAATAATTTAAAAATGTTAAAACAAAGACATTGGTGATCAAAGGGAAATGGCTAAGCCCAGTTTTTTTTTTTGAAATAATATAAAATTAGATTCACAGACTTAAGTAAATGATGAATATTAAATTCTGAATAATAAAAAGACGTTTAGTTAACCAGTTTATTATTTTATTATTATTTAAGTAATGTTACACCCTGTATCGCTTTAGGCTAACACTGTTATAGTTTCAGTGAATAATAAGATTATAACTTAACAATTTAAACCAAAAACATTCATATGTATCACGATTGAGAAACACCTATAACTCTATTCAAAATACTTGGACTAACTTTAATAGTGAATAAATTTAATAAATGAAGAAGAAGATACTTGGGTAGGTTATTTTAGGCAATTGCATCTTCAAATAGCTAGGCATCCATTGTTCATGACTCTGGCTTGGATGATCAGTGAACCTAACAAATCCTAGAGTCGAATGCATTGGGTTCCGAAATTTGATAAATGGGAAACCTTACATTAGTTAGGAGATTATCTTATGCTAACATTGATACAATTCATTACTTACATTGGATACGTATCAGGAACTACTCAACCTCCGTGTTACAGTATTCTTAGTTAAGAGCAATCCCAGACTGGGATTTGCATTCACTCCAACATTTACATAACCGAACTAAGGCATACTTCAATGTATGAAAATTGCAGGAACTTCGGCTAATTCAATGGAAGTTCTTGCATCTCATGAAAGATCAGATCTATACTATTGCCAAAGTTGGGATCATCTGATAAAGTAAACCATTGATCACTCGGGGAGATCCCATAAGTATCTTGATCATATGCACTGTCGAGCAAACATGGTTGAGCCCAAAAATCAACTTTTGATTCTTCAAGAATTTTCATGGACGTGAGATCAGTTACTGCACCACAATTTGCTTTAGCAATAGATGGATAGCTAGAGCACAACGAAGACAGCTCTTCCCAAAACGTTTCCTGGGAGGACAAACAAGAACACATCTCTCCCATTTTTGGCTGGGAAGGACCATACGAAACAATAGTTTCTTCCCCAAACATTTCTTCTTGGTTGACTGTAGATTCCGAGATTTTACTATGATTATTTTTCACCTCATTCCCCTTAAATGCTGTCTGATGTTTCTTTAATTTGGTGTGCCAGTGGTTTTTTATTTCGTTGTCCGTTCTTCCAGGTAATTTCTTTGCAATCCTAGACCACCTGTAGGAGAAATTCCTTAAATGAGCTCAAACGAAAAAAAATGAATCATGACTATTGTCCGCTGATACAATGTTAATGGACAAGAAAGTAATGAATCAAGCACATCTTCAAAGAAATTCGGTTATTGCATATATGATACTGGACACAGGAAGTTTTTCACACTAGGGATAAAGTTGATAGTTATAAGCTTAAGAATACTTATTTCCAAGTTCCTCGTGCATTTGAATGATGAGATCCTCTTCTTCTTTGGAGAACTTTCCATGTTTTACACCTGGACGGAGATAATTGAGCCACCTCAGTCTGCAACTCTTCCCACACCTTGATAGACCTGCAATAATAGGTAACTTAAGCTCTCTCTTGCGCTGGATTTCACTGCTTTTATGTACTGGATAGGAATCTCAAGGAAAGGACATTATGGAAAAATGTAACGTCAAGCATATTACCTATCTAACTTTATTTATAATATATACAAAAATGAAAGCCTCGTGCTTCTTTCTTTACTGATAGTTCGTTATTCTATCATGGCGTGTAGGGTTTTATTCTCATACTTCTTTATTATGAACAGAAAAAAAAGTTAAATATTGTACCGGCCAACTTGGGAAGTTTACGCCAATTAGAGTAACCATGTCTCTGTATATGTGCTCGCAACTTATCGTCTTCTTCTCGACTCCATGAACCTTTCTTGAGCCCATTCATATCGACAATGGCGTCTCTGCTCATATCTAAGTAGATTTTTTTCTCTTAAATTCTGAGAGTTAAAAGAACGCATATGGCAGGCTCAAACCAACAGTTTTATTTATACGATAAATATTTTGGCTTGTTCAAACTGGCGATCTCGGGCATTAGTGAGTATGAGAGTGCCGAAAAAGAAAAGAAAAAGAAAGTCATGATGGTAACTTGAAATATTGAATAATCATCAGGTGAGCCAATGAGCAACGACAATTAGGAATGTCCTTAGGAATGTCCTTCTAAGTGCTGCGGTCAAGGTCCTCTTACCGAAAATCATCCAGTGCAAGCTCATGGTTAATTCCAGTCAACTCCAAATGGTCTGCACTCCAGTCAATTGTGCAAAACCTTTATGTGGAATTTATTTTTGTTATGTTACTTTAGATGCAGATGTCAATTATATATTATCTAACACTATAACATTTGAATTCAATTAGTTGATTCCTACCAGTCCCATTATAGAACAGTTAAAGACCCATTGCATTTGGAATTTTATTTTCATTTTCTAAAAATTTCTAATAGTGCCCTAAATCTGTTAGAGGGTGGTGTCATCATATCAACTTAATTCATTATTTTCAGTTTTTCTGGTTTTTGCATACTATTTACAGACTGCCACTTGGATGCTCAATGAGTAGCAGTAATAGACTGTGTAAAGAAATGTCGTTGTACTCTAGTTCAATTAATTCTGTCTCACTCTCGTATATATCTATATATTGTAATGCTCTAGCAGCTAAATACTTGTAAGTGATAATCATTTTGGAAAAATAAAAAAATCACAAATACTTACATACTCACATAAATAATGAAAGAACAGTATTCTTGAAATAAAACTTTTATTCTTGTCTTTATGAAAAAATAAAATTTTAAGTGGCTATTTATAGAGCCAATGAAGAATTGCACATTCATCAACTTAAAACCACATAGTTATAAAATATAAAGAGGGAAATACTTTCAATGACATAATAAAATTTGGATAATGAAAATTTGACTACTCTATTTTTATTTCATCATAACACTCTCTAAGTAACTTCAATTCACTCAAGTTTAATTTCATTTGAATTAATTAGATACACAAAAGTTTAAAACAAATCTTAAACTGCCCAAATTGATTAAGATTTGGCTATTTAACTACTCCTTCAAAAATTCTACGACATTCCAAAAGTGAAATTTATTTTTAACACTTCCCTAAAAATTGATTTTTGTATAACTCCAAAAATCATTGTAATTTTTAAAAAGTACAATACTTGAGGGACTTTGTAAACATATTAGTAACTTGATAAAAAGATTTTAAAAATCCTAAGTCAATCTCCTTTATATAATACATTCTCAAATAAAATAAAACCTTATGTTTCATAAGTTGCATTTTTTGCGTAAATTAAAAAAAAAGATCGGAAACCGGCACAAGGGGTGTAGACACTCCTTTAAGAGCCAATACTTGCTCCTATTATAGAATACTTGATTTTTACTATCACGAGTAGATTTATCGTTAATTATGATCTATATTGCTTCAGTTTACTCTAAATATGCTCTTCCAGCAAACTTCTTAACCAAATAGTGCGACTAGTTCAAAAATTAACTACAACATATTCTGATTCATATATAAAGAGTGTGAATCTAAGTTGTTTCTTTCAACACCAAAAGATTGTATTATGTCTTTAAAATAAAATAAATCCACTAGCACTTTTTCTATCATCAAGATCTCTAACTATATTACTATCACAAAAACTCATTAAATTAAAGTTTTTGAAAGATGAATAAAATATATCATACTCAATTATATCTTTGATATACCAAAGAATTTTCTTAAATGTCTTCAAGTGAACTTACGAACGCATTTCCATAAATGGACTAACAAGTCCAATTGCATATAAGATATCATTATAGAAGTCAAGAACTTCAAAATTCCCACAAGACTTTTAAACAATGTTGGATCTACACTCTCTTTCCCATCAAACTTGGATAAATTTATTCTAAACTGCATAAAATTGTTAATTGGCTTACTGTCAATGATGAAAATTTCATCCTCCATTTACATCACCTCAATTTATATGGAGAACATTAATCTAGCGTCACTCATCTCAAATTTTTATGTCATAAAATCTTTAAACTCTTTAGACATCTTTGGATTATTTCTTATGAGAATAAGATCATCTATATGGATAAAAACAACAAAATTGTCTTTATCCTTTTTTAACATTAAGACCATATTCAATAAACATCTAGTAAAATCATTCTCTTGAAAATAATTATTTACTAAGCTATTCCAAAACTCTTGGCACTTGTTTAAGACCATATAGTGCCTTCACTAACTTTAACACTTTATCCTCTTGGAATTCAACCATATATCCCATTGGTTGCTCAATGTAGACTTCTTCCTCTAAATAATTGTAAATCTGATATCCAAATGTTGAATTCTTAAATCATTTTATGCAGTAAGATCCACTAATAAATAATTTCTTTTTAAGCGGTCAGCAGGGGCAGATACATATATTCATAGTTAACTAATGTCTTACTTTTACTTGTAACCTTTGATAATAAGCCATGCCTTATATCTCTCTACTTCACCTTTGATATTTTTCTTATTTTGTACACCCATTTGACTCCAATGAAATGATGACAACTCAAAAAGTAATTGATTTCTTATATATCATTCTTTTTTATGGCTTGAATTTTCATATTCATTGTATACATCCGTTTCTCATTCTTGACAACATCTTTAAAATTTAAAGGCTCAATATTTGTATGAAGACAAAACAATTTAGGTCCATAAAATTTAAGCATTCAATATTCTCAAGGTCATATTCTTATTAGAGAAGATATAGATGATGAGGCTTGAGATGATGAGGCTGGTAAAGTTAGTGAAAGAAATTATTTCTAACTTTTTAAGCAATCTCCTTTTTTTTCATTTAACTATAGAAGGAAATCATTAGATTGCTCCATTTGATATCTCCAATCCTATGATGCTTCTTCATCAAATTCAATATCCTACTAATTATAATATTTACATTACTTTGTTTGAACAACTTATAGCCTTGTGAAATTTCTACATATCCTATGAAAACAATTTTCTTACTTTGATCATCAAGTTTGGCCCTTAAATGATGTCACTCCATAAAAAGCATAAAGCAAATTGAAGCCTTTTTGGATCACGTTTGACAGTGTTTGGATTTATTATATATATATAGATAATAGATATTTTAATCTTATAAAAATCTTAAATGATGTCCCTCCATAACAAGCATAAAGCAGATTGAAGCCTTTTTTCATCACGTTTGAGATTTAGACATCATTTGACTGGAATAAACCATTAGGAAAACTCGGTGTGAAGAAGAAGAAGAAATCGTGAAATCAACAATGGTTGAGGAATTTCAACAAAATTTGGACCAGAAAGCAATCTAAGGACATCAATAATAAACCCTTATGGACTTTATGAGACCAGGGGGGTTCAATGCGGCTAACCAAAGAGTAGCTAGGCCACCCGTTCAAGTAGCGTCATTTGAAATTAAACTAGCCCTCCTAAAAATGCTTCAATAGAATGTGCAGTTTTATGGACTAACAAATGAAGATCCCAACGGACATATAGTGAACTTCCTTGAAATCTGTGACACCTTTTGATACCATCAGATGTTGGAACATGAGGTCAAAATTAGGCTTTTCCATTTTACCCTTATAGAAAAAGCAAAGGCTTGGTATCATTCCCTTAACCCAGCCAATGTCATGACATGGGATCAGGTAGTTCATGTGTTCTTAGATAAATATTTTTCCCCTAACTAAGACTACTAAGCTTATCAAGGAAATCACCAAATTCTGGTAAAGTGATGGGGAATCGATCTACGAAGCGTGGGAAAGATACAAGGATTTGCAACGGAAGTGCCCACACAACAACTTACCGAAGGAATTCTTATTACAAACATTCTATAATGGAGTAACCCTACATACAAGAGGCACGATTGAACCAGCTTCAGGAGGATCACTGATGAGAAAGACAAATGAAGCAGAAGAGCTAATAGAGGAGATGGCGAGTAATAGCTAGCTGTGGACGAACGAGCAGAGTAGACAAACTACTACCTTCCAAAAGAAGAAAGGAATTGTGTTTGTCGATCAAATGAAGGAAATGCAAGTGAAAATTGATAACTTGACTCTACAACTCAACAACATGAAGGCTTCATCCTCAGCTCCGGTGAAAGCCGTACAACTCAAATGTGAACTCTGTGGACAAATGGACCATGATATAGTGGATTGTTACTTGATGAATGAAAGCAATCTAGAGTAAGTGAATTATATGGGAGCTCAGAATGGACGAGGAGGGGGAAACAATCCCTACTCCAACATCTATAACCCTGGGTGGAAGAATCATCCTAACTTCTCTTGGAAAAACAATGCTAGAGGATAGTTCAAACCTCAAGGACAATCAGGCTTCCAACAAGATAAACCAAGCTCAATGGAATCCAAGTTGGATAAGATTTTAGATAAAATTTAAGGCATGGAGGATGCACACAGGAGGCTTAAAACAAATTCGAGCAAGTCACCAAGAACCACGCCTCTTCAATACATAACGTGGAAGTCCAAATAGGTCAACTAGCAGAGCCAATATCAATTCGGAATGCAGGAACCCTTCCAAGCAATACCAAGTGTAACCCAAAGGAACAGATCATGGCCATCACTCAGACCCAGGAAAAAGAACTTGAACATGGGAAGAAAGATAAAGATAAAGGAAAAGGACAAGTAATTATGAAATTTCTTCTAAGTGAACTCGTAATTGAGCCAATTAAGGAACCTCAACCTGAAATTCCATGCCATATTCTAGCTCAACGGAAGTCAATTTCAAGTAGGGCAATGAGAAATTTTAAGGAGGTTGAGGACATAATGGAATAACTACAAATGAGGCTCACACTAAAGGAATCAGTCAAAAAGAAGGTTAAGGAGCACATAGTAGAAGAAAACCTTAACATAGCACAGAAGAAAGAGGACTAGGGGATTTTTGCATTCCCTGCAGTGTCAATGAAATCAACATAGACAGGGCACTAGTCGATTTGAGAGTAAATATCAATATGATGCCCTACACCTTTAGTTAGAAGTTGGGGTTATGAGAGTTAGAACCCTCAAAGATGTTAGTAAAAATGGACGACATAATAGTTCATCAATCGAAAGGGATTATTAAGGATGTGTAATTACAAATTAATAAATTTACCTTTCCCACAAACTTTTATATATTGGATATTAAATAAGATGTGGAAACCCCTATGGTCCTTGGATAACTGTTCTTGGCCACTACTTGCTCAATAATTTACGTTGATGGGGGTGAACTAACTCTGAGGGTAGGAAAGCAGCAAATAACCTTCAAAGTGTCAAAGAAAGACAACAGCTCTCCTTTACCTCCAACTAATATCAAGGAAACTGAACCTCGAGGACAATGGGAAGATATTGAGGATCTTGGGAATGTATTTAGAAAGAAATGATTGTGTAGAAGAAGGTGAAGGAACGAGAATCACAAGGAAGGTGGAATCCATAACATGGTAGCTTATGTGAAAATTGTGAGATCAGTGACTAAACTACCATTGCACCATTCATTTAAAACACTATGAGCAAAAAAAAGCGTCAAGCTACCGACGTTAAAAGAAGAGCTGCATGGGAGGCAACCCATGAATTATTACATTGATTTTATTCCTTTTTGTTTCTAGATAGTTGAATTCCATAGTTAGGTTAGTTTGTTTCCAAATAAAATCGGAAAGGTATAGGAATTCGCTATCAATTAGATGATCGAGGAAGTAAGTAAAGAAATGTGAAAGGGCCATAAATAGTTAAGAAGTGATTTCGGGGAAGTGGAGAAGAACAAAAGAAGAAGGAATATTTAAAAATTGTTGGAAATTTGCAAGCCACGATCGTGGCCTACGACAGGGTAAAAAGGGGGACCTGTCATTTTTAAGTCAAATTTTACCATTTTACCCTCCAATCACCTATATATTGGGTTTTAACTTCATTTTTTCACTCACTTCATTTTTAGTTTATCTCTCTAGATTTAAAACCTCCAAACATTCTCACTTCTCTCTACCCAATTTTCAAACTTCCAAATTTCTTCCAACTTCTACCGACTCATAAGCCAGTATGCCACGCATCAAGCAAATAGCAAGGCGCAATCAATCAGTAGGGCGAGCCCAAGTATAGGGACGAGGGAAAAGAAACAGGACAACCGATTACGGAGCATCTTTCCCAATATTCTCAGATGAGGAAGGTACCCATTTCCATTCTCTTCGCAATAAACAAATTTTGATTCCAAATTATTTTCATTTTGAAAAATTAGATAGATTAGAATTGTGAGACAGTCGAAAGCTTAGTAGAAAAAATTCTATAGGGTCAGTTCATTCAATTTCAATTCCCAGTTTATAATGAACTTACCTTATAATTTTTTACATCCCTTCAGTAGGAATCCAACAAACCAAGGGAATTGTGGTTTAGGTTGCAGGGACAATCATATGGGCTTGATTATGAAACTTTGTATGAAATTTGTAGTTTCCCCGAATCATCCGTAGTGGATCAGCACGATGATTTCCATGTTAACCCCTACTAGACTAAACTAACCTAGTTGGAGCATTTCAACGTTAAAAACGAACACAACAACATCATTAGGATCCACGAACACTTGTTGACGCACAAGTTCTTGTGTCAAATCGTGTTTAACAAAATGGAAACCAACAAGTGTTCGACGAAAGAACTTTTCATGTTGTGGTGTATAGATCATAACATCCCAGTTTGCATAATCACCCATATCTTTAACGCCATTATTGTTGCTCGAAAGAAGAGGAGTAATAACTTAGGAATTGGCTACTTGGTTTCGGGCATTGCTAATAACTATGGAGTTCCGTCCTAAATACATGAGCCATCATCATCTATGATGAGCTGAAATCCTGAAGTCCCATAATATGGAACTTCGGGATATTAGTGCCAAGACACACGTTAAGGGTAAGACTAGTTAAGCGAGTTCAAGTGCTTAACAAGAACAAGAAGAGGATTCGAATAATGAGGAATCCAAGGAAGAAGAAGAAATAGAAGAACCAGGCTAGAAGAAAGTACTGGATACAATCTCCTCAAACAATAAGGTGATTATAGATATAGTTGCAGAGAACTCCAAAAGGATGAAGGAGATGGCCTAAACTCAACAACGTCAGAGCCGAGACATACATCATATCCATCTTTATTTTGAGGTTTAGGGTGTTCATTTGCCACCTCCAACACCATCCTCGCCTCCATCACCATAAGGCTTTATTCTAACCCCCTTTATTTTTAAAATTTATTCTTCATTTTTATTTTTTTGTTTTGTTTTTGTTCTACTTTAATTCATGTTCCTTACAATGAGTTCTAGGCTTATAGCCTTAACTAACTTTACAAAAAAAACTGAGGATTATGGGGGATGTTACATTGTAAAAGATCAACATAGAGCAAAGATTGAGCTAATATATAATTCCCAACAGCTCCTCAAGTCAATGGAAAGAGCGTTTTGTGCATTTTGAGCATATATGGAAGCTCTAATCCAATTTACAATTCTTGCTGCGAGCTGATGTTTCCCTTCTCTTGCTTCTATTTCTCTCCTTCCAAATGGTGTAAATAGTAGTAGTAAAAGCTACTTTGTAAAGAGTTGCACTGATTTACCCTAGTCTTGAGTGTCGAATAACCCATTCTAAAGTTTGTTCCATTCATATCTACTACTATTATCTGGTAGCAAATGCCAAATTTTGTTCCAGATTGACTTTGAGTATCTGCAAAAAAAAAAAAAGAGATAGTCTCTGTCCTCCACTATCATTTCATATAATATACAAGTGTCATATCCATTACATGCCATTGCCTTCTGGTCCTGAGCTTATTCTTAATCATGAGCTAAATGATGAATAAGGCTTTAGGATTCAAAGAATTTTCCACGAAATATTATACCATGGAACTTCAATAAAACTATAAGGGAACAACTAATGATAGGACTGGTTAGAGTAATCTCCATTTAGATTAGGAGTCCAAGTAATAACACCTTCAGTCCTCTCATCATTCAAACAAGATAGGTGCTCAACTAAGGAGGCAAAGCCTCTGAAACTACCCCTCCATTCCCAATTACAAATCGGTGAAGAGACTTTAAGATTAAGTGGCAATTTATTTCTCAAATGAAGAAACTCAAAGTTGTAAATAATAGGGCTTACCTCAAGCTAGTTATCAAACCAGATCCATGTCCTTTGTCCATTCCCAAATTTATGTTTAATACAAAGGTAGCTGATAGTCCTCATCTTCATCATCTTCTTGCGGATCTAAGAGCCAACTCTTGTATAATCTGACTGCCAAAAGTTTACATTTTTGAGTTAATACTCGTGCGTCCATTTAATCTAAAGAGCATTAGATTAGTATAGAGACGTCAAAGCCTTTGCATATAAGAACATTCTGCATAGTTGAAATGGGAATAATACCAAGTCCACCATGTTTCTTCAGGGTAATCACTTCACTCCACTTTATCTTAGCATTCTTAGTATTTTTAGTTTTGCTTGTCTATAAGAATGCTTTCAGTGTTCTATCAATCTCCTTTTTGAAACTTCAAATTTCGTTTTTATATTAACTCTTATTTCTTAAGCATCTTTTGAATCTTCACTTTATCAAAATTAATAAATTGTTTTGCGAAGATTTTTCCTTTAACCCAAGTCATTCCATATAGTTTATTAAATATGTTATAAACCTTAATTAACAAGTTCTTTCTTCAAGAAATTCTTTATCATTTGTTATTAAGATCAAGTTTGCTAGAACTTTAACTTGGATAAATGAAATTCTGCATATATGTTGAATGGAAAATAACTACTAGTTTTACACTCAAAACCGCAAGTATAAGGGTCGTCATTTATAGTAAAAAGCAGATATCAATCCCACAAAGATTGTGCTTAAGCAGCACTTAATTCAGATTGATCTGTGTTTAAGAACCAAATTTTTTATGGAAATAAACTGAAAAATTAAATTAAATTAAACAACTAACAATGCACAAATGATAACGCAAAAATGCAGAAACTTGGAATTCAAGATTTTCACAACTAGAGATCACTTTTTTCTTATCTTATCTCCCTCCTATTTCGTTAATTGAATTGTGCCTCACATAAGATGTCCTAATGTATTAACTACCCTCTCTCAAGGCGTAATTAATCCCTAGCCAAATTAAATGGAGATGATTAAGCAATCTCTCAATCTACAAAATCAATCCACCAATTCAAATAGTTATGAAGTTATCCTATGGGTGATCAACTAATTAGCCAAGATCTCTCTCTAACTAATCAATTAACTTGATGACTGTAGGTCTATAGAGTGTCAACTCCCATTATACAACACTACACAAATTACCTAATCCAATCTCTCAATATATTTTAAGGTATAATTTCCCCATTCAGCAAAAGCTTCATTTATTCAAAATCAACAAAATAGGAGTTCAACAAGAAGTTCAAAAGTAATCTCTACAAATAAATCAACCACTCATGATGTCATTAACATCCCCAACAATCAAATAATCTATCATACAAATGCTAGAAGCAAAAAACGAAAGAAAATAAAATGAATCAAACTCCTCCTCTTCTTTGCTCGAATATGGAAAATTCGGTATTGGTATGCTCTTTTCCCAATTGTGAATGAAAAACCTTGATTCTCTACCTCTCCCAAGACTCTAACTCTATGTTTTTACCCAAGGAGGCAAGTCTCTACTGATCCCCTTTCGTCCATAGCAGTTTATAACCTTATATAGTCATGAAAACCTAAAAAATAAGTGAAACTCGTGTGTATCTTCCGATTAGGCACCCCACAATCGTGGGAATTGACATGAAACCTACGATTGTAGTTTCATGTGTTATACTTCCTCTACTTCTCTGCTCCATTTTTTATCTTTTGCTCAATCGTAAAGGTGGCTATCCTCCATTCCTACATCAAAATGATCAATTCTTACCCTAAATCAACATCAAATATAAAAGAACAACAATGAAGATCAAACTAAACAAAACATACAAAATAAATCCTAAAACACAATAATAATAACCTATTACACAAGAAACACATGCCAAACACTTAGAAAACCACACACTAATGCACAACTATCAACTTCCCTATACTTAAATCTTTGCTTGTTATCAAGCAAAATCAAACACATCCAATTAATTCCATCACTTCATTTTCACAAAGATCAAAGCATGCAATCCCAACTCAAATGTCAAGCTACTAATTTTCATTAGTGTACATAAGCAAACTCAACTTATGGCACCATCACTGAAGGATAAGTATAGATGAAAAATGAATCTTCCTCATGATTTCACTCATTTCTCTCAAGTACTTGATGGTTAGTGTTTCGCTCAAACTCCCTATAAGAAACTGCACTACCATAGTCTTACTAATACACCAATTCTCCTCTACAATGATTACATGCATAAATAGATCAAAAGGACTTGCTTAAGGTTGTAATGTGGTAAAGGTTAAGGTGGGTAAAAAATAGGGTAAAGGGTTCAACACAAGCATTCATAAAGTAATAAGTGAACAAAGGGATAACAAAACATATTTTTTAGATACACCAATGTAAATATACTATTAATCTACTTATTGATGCTCCTAAAATGTTATTCCTTTTTCTTTTCTTTTCTTTTTCTCTTTTTTTCTTTTTCTCCTTCTTTTCTTAAATGGAAGAAATAATGAACAAAATAGGAACTAGATACAATGTGATTCAAGAGCTAAAGTATCACTCAACTCATCTCAGAAAATAATTGTAGCAAAAATCCCAACTAATGCATCACTTAATACTCTACTAAGCTTCTAAATGGGTAGTTTATTGGGTTTCAGGTTTTAAAATGTGGGGTGTTTTCAAGAAATAAAATGGTTAAGGCTCAATGGGGGTAGCAACGGATAATAAAAGGTAGGTCATTTAAGCTAAGGGTTAACAGAAAAAAAGGGCCTTAATCATCTCTATTAAGCATGCATCCAATAGACTCAAACCGATTCAAAGCAAGTTCTAAAGGTAATAACCTAAGGAAGCATCATGCAAACAAAGAAATAAAATGACTATAGATGGAGTTATATAGGCTCAATCCTCACATTGGCTCAAATAAAAATTCATTATGCATCTCTACACTACCTCATTGCTTAAGTGTCAAATTTTGAGTAAGCTTATGTAACAAACTATTTTTCATCACTCAACATGGTTCACTCTCTACTCAAGTGGCCTAATTCGAGTTCAAGCATGCATTCAATCTTATTCCAACTAGCATGACAGAATCTCATTGCAAAACAAATCAAAATGATTCAAGTGTGGTTCCACTGCTTAACACAAAATAAGATAAAATATCCTAATATGCCTAAAACATGCATCCTATTTAACAAAATGCAAACAGTGACTAAAACAAACCATAATAGTGTAATTGACAAAGAAAATGTCACCTCCCCACACTTAGAGAGCACATTATCCTCAATGTGACAAGTCAACCATAAAATAAGGTAAAATGACATCAAACCAAACAAAAAGACATTAAACCAAGCAAAAAGACATCAAACCAAACAAAAAGACAAAACAACTAACAAAGTAAATGAAACAACGTAAAAAGTTTAGGGTAAGAAAGCTCATGGAGATTGTGGTGGTGAAGGCGTTGGAGAAGGGAATTCAATGTTATTCCTCTGGATGAACTTGAGGAATTTCTTCTTCATGTACCGCTGCTCCTTATGCACATGTCTCATCTGGGTACCGAGCTCATTAATTTGCAACGTCATTTATTGATGGTTAGAGGCCATTTAGTTGAGGATTTGATGGAATCTATCGACCTTTGTTGCTTCAGTTGGTTCCCCTTCCACTGCTTCTTCTACGGGCTTTGGGGCGCCTGAGATGTGGATGGTCGAGAAGTCGTTGCATCCTTTGCCTTCGTATTCTTAACTGTTGGTCGTGCCTGAGGAATTTGAAGCTCCATAGAATAGGGCTCCAAAATTTTAGAGTGTCTCAAATAAGGGACATCAAAAACATCATATCTAGCCATACGCACACCATTCACATCAACATTGTAAAATAAACCCAAAGCAGTAATAATGTATGACATGCCAAAATAAGAGCTTTTATTATTAACACAACTCACAATAGATCGAAAAATCTGATTAAGAGTATTTATTTTGATTTTACGATCCACGCACCAAAGGAAGAAAAGTTCCTTAGCCGAGCACTTATTACTTTCAGTTTTGTTAAAAACCATTAGGCACATAAACTTATGAAGAAGTAAGTGCTCGGTGCTAAGAATTAAATTATTTGGTGCATTCTTAGATTCAAAATTGTTTTAAACCGTTAGAATTTTCCAATAATCATCCACATAAAAGTCATCGTGATCATCCAAAACTTCAGTTTTTGTTATATGAATTGATTTTGCTATATTTTTATATGTTATTTCATTTGAATTCATTCCATTTTTATGTTTAATTGCTCATTTTATGTTTGTATTGATTACATGTAGATTTAATGATGGAATACAAATACAAAGTTAAAGCATGAAATGATAGCAAAATGGAAGCAAAACGCGCAGCAGAAGGTTGTTTCACATGAACAGCCCCATGCACAACGTGAATTAAATGGCAGCAGTCCCTTAGCTAAATGACGTAGCAGTGAAGCGAAACGTATACGTTTAACATAAAGGGGGCTTTTAAAAGAGTGAAACACACAATAATAAGGGGAGGGGCGTGAATAGGAGAGTGGACCAAAAACCACAAAGTTTATTCATCAAATCAAGCTACAGTGACAGAGAGTGGCGGCAAAATGGAGAGAGTGGCATAAGTGAATAATAGGAGAAGAGTAGGGAGGAATAGAAGCGTGGCCAAACCTTAATCATTATTTGTCAAATCAATAAATAGGAGTGAGGAGAAGAAAAGCTTGCGGTAGAGAGTGAAGAACCAAAGGGGGTTTCGGTTGGGGAAATTTTTATGGGGCTGAAGCATTTTCTAGGGACACCTATGGAAGCCTAAACATCCCAATGCAAGTTTGGAGGTGACATCGATGCCAATGACTCAGGTTAAGTGAATTTGCCTGCTTTTTTTGTTTCGTTCTCTCATTAGAAATTGATTGTGTTATTCGATGCTAATTGATTTGGGTTTTGTGTATGGATAATCAAATTTTTGTTATTTTTCAGTTATTTACGTATGAACCCATTGGGTATTGTGAAAGGATGATTTTAATGCGTTCATTGAATCATTTAATTGCATACCCATTGCTAGAATTTTAATATAATTCATAATTGTTATGTTGAAATTCATGTGTAGTGACTAATGATTCGTAATCATTAGGGATAACATGAATTAGGTTAAATGACGCTTCATATGTGGCTGTTGCCTTGATTAATCAGTTTTGCTAATTTGTAATGCTATTGCCTAATTAAATCTAGAAATCATATGCTACGTTATTCGGTAGTAAGGTTTAATTAATGATCATATCTTGATTAAACAAAACCTAAGAGAAAACTTGGGTTAATTATTAACCCACAATTAATATTGTTAGGAAAGGTTTTGAGAACAACAAATCTTTGAAATATGCTTAATTAGGGTGTAGGCTGAGATTGAACTAAAGAACTGGGTCCCTACCGAATTCCTCACTTTTATCAATTTTCACATGTTTTCTTTAATTTGTTTTCATTAGTCTAGCTTCATTTTATTTTTTATTTTAAAAATCCAAAACCCCCTATTAAACTTAAACACCAATTAATTTCATTTCATAAACTTTACACACACTCTCTATAGGATCGACCTAGACTCATCACTGCTATAGTAGTAGTCTAGTTATTTTATTTTGACTAGCATTACAACGCCCAGTCAGTTTGATAAATATAAAAGCACACGAATGACAATATAATCAGGTTTATAAGCATGGCCACCTATCCTAAACCAAAATGTATCCATTTTAGGATTGTAACGCACAACGGTGAAAAATTCTATAATCATCATAGGATATATCGACACATCATAACGAATTAACCGACCCCAACCAATATTCGCAGCCAATCTCTCAATGTTTTGCCTTAATCCTAGAGTTTGTAACAATTCAAAATCAAAGTATCTAGGAGTCATTAATTCTCTATCCTTAAAGTCCCGAAATTGCATACCTTCGTCTTCCGAAAAATAGGGAATAGGGCACAAAAAGTGGTCTTCATATCTGGTTTACCTTCTCTGAAGACTTGAAGGTGCAATTCATTGGTTGGTTTCCGGGCTACAAGCTTCTTTGGAGCCATTACAACAGAAAAACCTGCAAAAATATGTAAGAGAGATAACAACACGTTTTTTAGAGAGAAAGAGAGAAAATCTTACAAATCCTTGGATTCTTGGGTGGTGATTAATGTGAAATAAGTGTAAAGGAATGAAAAATGGATGGAAGAAGTGAAGAAAATACCAAGATTAGAGTGAAAGATGAGGGATTTGAGAGATCGGGAGAGTGGGTGTTGTGTTTTCTAGAGAGAGTGTGAAAAATTGAAGAATGAAGAAAGAAGAAAGAAGGGGGAATTTAAAATTTTCCGGATGAGCTATCCCACGATCATGGTGTAGGGGATGCCATGGATGCATGCATCACATGCATGAGAGTGCAATGGAAGTGTTGGAATCTAGATTTCGACACCATGATAACTCGGAAAAACACAAAATCATACATGCATGCATGGATATGTAAAAGAACATGAAATATAAAACTTTTACCTTTTGTTTCTCCTCTTTTCTTGTTTCTTCTCCTTGTTTGGGTTGTTGCAAACACCAAACCTTTCCTTGATCACCCAAGAACACGCAAAGATCAAGAAGAAACAATGTATAAGGGTGATTTGAGCACCAAACTAGATGAGTTCTAGTAGATGCTCAATATGATAGAAGATAGATCAAGACTCTTATTGCATGCACTTTGATTCATGCAACGATTGCATAAATTGCAAGAACAAGACTCTTGATACCTCTCACTCAATCTAGAACTCTTCTAGAGCCCTTATGCTCTCACTTGAGTGTGTAAGAAGTGGTAAACTCCTATGTACATAAGTGAAGAACTCACTTATGTACTCATTTGTGCCCTCAATCACGATCATAGCCATTGAACCACGTTCGTGGCGTACTTAAAATTAGGCTCGCCTTTGGTCACGATCGTGGCCTATGAGCCACGATTGTGGCCTACTTAAAATTAGCCATACACACTATGTTTTTCATCCCATCTTTTATGCGTGTAACCCTTAGGTTCCTGGTTATTTTAGGCACATGAATTAACTCTTAATTCAAACAAATCATAAAGGGTTTTAAGATGCCAATTTGTCAGAATATAAGTGGATTAACACGCGAACTCTTCGATAGTTAATTATATAACTTATGAACCTTTCTATAGGCAATTACCGTGCAATTTGTCCTTTCACCATACTATACCCCACTTGGTTCGGAGTATGGGCTATGTGGCAACTTTCACTAAACTGACTATGTCACATCTAGTACAAGTGATATTATTTTTTGTCCTGAGATCTCATTACTCTATGAGTCATTGAAGACTCTTTTCATGACATATAACTACTCTGGCCAGAGACTCCTAAGTAATGACCCAACAAGAGGTCGTGGGTATCATCTCCTTCTATCAGGAGTAGTGAATTCTTTATTGGCTACCCAATTACCTTTGAATACCAATAGCTATACCCAATCACCACCCTAAAAGTGACCTCGTCTTGAGGTAATAAGGAATGATATCAAAGCACAGAATTAGTATCCAAGATATCCTTGAGTACCTCAAGTATAAGGATATTTGCACCGTTACTATTATGAGATTAATCATTGACATTCGATAGATCATCCATAGAATAATCTCATAGTGGGTCATCCGATGTACTTACTACCCTTAGTAAGCATCCACATGTTAACTCTAAACATCTCAAGTTTACAGTTTGTGAGATCCACTGTTTGATCAAATCAAGGAGTATAACATGTGGCAGTCTATCTATATTAATAATGTGTTGTCTTATTAATCCTTTGACTAGGTATTATTTAGATAATAACATAATTTCATATGATAGAAATATCATTATCATGATCTCATCATGATTTCCTTCATGCAATATTTTGTATCATGGACTTCATTAATTCGATTTAAGATCAATATCAATTTATATATAAACGAATATCAAGTTCATGAAAAAATCCTTTCACTTTATTAATTAAAACAAATTCAATACGAAAGTGCTAAAGGTGATTGCCTTTAGAGCACCACTCTAACAATCTCCCACTTGCACTAAAGCCAATCGTCTTTGTATCTAATACCATAGGCGAGTACATAAGAATCAAATTTTATTTATGGAAGTGGCTAATCAAAGGATCAGCAATGCTCTGATCTGTGGGCACTCTCTCAATCTTCACTTACCTCTATCAATTATCTCCCTAATCAGGTGATATCTCCTGTGTACTTGCTTGGACCTCTGATGAGACCTTAGTTCCTTGGCTTGAGCTATAGCCCCATTGTTGTCACAGTACAACAATATTGGGTCTACTATTCTCAGAACCACTCCAAGTTCTATAAAGAACTTCTTGATCCAAACAGCTTCTTTTGTCGCTTCTGCAGTACAATGTACTATGGCTCAATCGTCGAATCTACAATCATCTCTTATTTGGAACTCTTCCAATTGACTACTCCATCATTTAGTGTGAAAACATAACCTAACTGGGATTTGGAGTCATCCAGGTCAGATTGAAAACCAGCATCTATATTCCCACTCACTACGAGATCTTCATTTCCATATATTAAGAATACATCCTTAGTTCTTCTCAAGTACTTTAGGATATTCTTGACAGCCACCAGTGACCCTCACTAGGATCCAATTGATATCTTCTCTTAACACTTAAAGCATATGATATATCAGGTCTTATACATAACATAGCATACATGATTGATCCTACTGCCAAAGCATATAGGATCATACTCATGCAAGTCCTCTCATCTTGCGTCTTGGGATATATAGATCTTGAGAGTTTTATCCTATAGGTCATAAGAAGAAACCCTCTCTTTGACTGCTCTATGCTAAACCTATTTAGCACTTCTTCTTTGTGTGTTCACTGTGAAAGACCTAACAACTTCTTGATCTATCTCTATAAATCTTTATTTCCAATATATAAGTTACTTCTCCAAGATCTTTCATGGAAAAATTTTGGGACAACCAAACTTTGACTGATTGCAAACTTGAGATATAATTTCCTATTAGTAATATGTCACCCACATATAACACAAGGAATATGATGGCACTCCCAATAACCTTCTTGTATACACAGGGTTCATCGGGATTTTGTAAGAAACCAAACTCTTTGATTGTCTCATTAAATCGAATGTTCCAACTCCTAGATGCTTGCTTCAATCCATAAATAGATTTCTGAAGCTTGCATAGCCTTTTGCCATCTCTAAATACTAAGCCCTCAGGTTGTATCATATACACATCCTCATTTAGGTCTGGAAAGTCATCTTCACATTCATTTTCCATATTTCATAATCATAATAATTAGCAATGGCTAGGAGTATTCTAATGGATTTAAGCATGGCTATGGGGCTAAATGTCTCGTCATAATCAACTCCTTGTCTTTCACGATAACCGTTAGCATCTAGCCTTGCTTTATAGGTAATCACATTACCTTCCATGTCGATTTTCTTCTTGAAAATCCACTTACACCCTATGGGGTTTTAACACTTCGAGTGGGTCAACCAAAGTCCATACTTGGTATTCATACATGGAATCCATTTTAGACTTCTTGGCTTGAAGCCATTTTTCAGATTCTGAACTCTTTAGAGCCTCTTCATAAGTTGTAGGCTCATTATCCTCTATGAGTACTACGTCATTGCATTCGCTTATGAGAAATCCTTATCTCTCTGGAACATTGCGTATCCTACTTGACCTATGAACATTTTGTGTGTCAGAAGGTTCAACTGTTGTCTCATCTCTGTGAACAACAATTTTGGGTTCAGGCAATTAATCTGCATCTGCTTGAGCATCATGAACTTCATCAAGTTCAACTTTGCTCCTAATGTCTTCTTTTAGAAGAAACTCTTTCTCTAAAAAGACAGCATGCTTTAAGATAAAAACCTTTTGCTCTAAAGCATTATAGAATTGATACCCAATTGTTTCCTTAGGATATCCTATAAATAGACATTTATCAGATTTTGCTTCAAGCTTATCTGATTGGATCCACTTCACATAAGCCTAACAACCCCAGATTTTCATAAGAGAAAAGTAGGGACTTTTATTAGTCCATATCTTATATGGAGTAACTTCAACTGCTTTTGAAGGGACTCTGTTTGTCACATAAACAACAGTCTCGAGTGTATAACCCCAAAAGGATTTCGATATATCTGTTAAGCCCATCATTAACCTTACCATGTCTAACAAGGTTCGGTTTCTCCGTTCAGCCACACCATTATGTTGCGATGTATAATGTGGAGTCCACTGGGATACTATCCTATTATCTCCAAGATAAGTTAGAAATTCCTCATTTAAGTGTTCACCACCTCGATCTGATCGAAATGTCTTAATACTTCTACCGAGTTGTTACTCTACTTCATGTCTAAATTGTTTGAACATTTCAAACGCTTTAGACTTATATCTCACTAGATACACATACCCATATCACGAATAAAAGTAATGAAGTAGACAAAACCATCTCTAGCATGAGTGGACATTGGAACACATACATTAGAATGTATTAGGTCTAATAACCTATTAATTCGTTCACCTTTTCCTTTAAAAGGTAATTTAGTCATCCTGCCTAACAAACAAGATTCACATGTGTCATATATTCATAATCAAATGTCCTTAGGCTACCATTCTTCTGTAGCTTAATTATGCATTTCTCACTTATATGGCCAAGTCGACAATGCCATAAGTAAGATGATTTTAAGTTATCTCGTTTTGTCTTTTATTGTCATTGATATTTAAATTTGGATTACACATATCCAATATGTAAATTTCATTGCACAATGTAGCAGTACCATACAACATTTCATTCAACTTAATTAAACAACCATTGCTTGAAAAAGTTAAATGAAATCTCGCTTTTTTAAGACATGAAATAGATATAATGTTTTTAGTCACAACGGGTATATAATAGCAATTTTCCAAAACTAACTCTAGCCCACTAAGAAGATACAAAACATACGTCCCTACGGCTAATGCAGTAACTCCTTCATTTCCCACACGTAGGTCCATCTCTCCCTTCTTCAGCGGTCTACTATCCCTGAGACCCTACAAATCAACACATATGTGTGAGTCATATCCAGTATCTAATACCCAAATGTTATGATCAGAAATAGTATTAACCTCAATGACAAATATCATACCTGAAGTAGACGGTGGGGCATATAACACCTTCTTCTGCTTCAGTGACTCTGGATAAGCTTTGCAGTTCCTCTTCAAATGTCCTTCCTTGTTGCAATGGAAGCATATCCCCTTTCAAGTTGTCTCATTTTCCTTCTTCTTGACTACACCTCCCACTAGCTTCTTGGACTTCTTCTTCTTCTTTTTGTTCTTCTTTCAAAAACCAGAAGCAGAGTCTACTAACATCACAGTCTTACTGTTTTTCTTAACAGTTTGCTCAGTTGTTTTGAGCAGATTAATCAGCTTAGATATCGTTGTGGATATTTGGTTCATCCAATAGTTAAGCACAAATTGTGAATAACTATCGGTCAAACCAGTCAGAATTAAGTCTATACTTAATTCATGATCGATTATGAAACCCAAACTGTCTAACCTCTCAATGTATCCATTCATCTTCAGCACATAGTGCACTAAAGATGATCCCTCAACCATATTAGAATGGAAAAACAACCTCGAAGTCTCAAGCCTTTCAAACTGAGCTTGCTCATCAAACAGTTCCCTCAGATGGTAAAATATGGTATGAGCATCCATAGCCGTATGTTCCTTCTGCAGTTCTGGTGACATAAAGGCTATCATTATATAGCTAGCCAACTCACTATCACCTAGTAGCTTCTTGTAAACTTTTGATCTTCATTAGATGCATCGGCAACAGGAGGATCGGGAAGTGGTTCATCTAGGTCATATCTTAGTTTTTAAGATTTGAGAACAATTCTCAAATTCTGTAGCCAATCCAAGAAGTTAGGTCCCATGAGTTCGTTGGAATCTAATAGAGATCATAGGTTCACACTAAATGAAGACATCGTGACGATTCAATAACCTAAAAAAATTAGAGAAAATGTTAGAATGTACATTAATGCATATGGTTAACGACTTTAATCACATGCATTATAGGTCCCACTATTCTTATTCAAATCCATAGCCCTTACTACGAATTCGAGAATACTTATAGTTTTCTTAATGGGTCGATATCTGATATCACCAAGAATGACCTTAGGTTTGCCTAACAAGCCACCTTAGGTCAATCGGTAGGTATGATTCATACCAATTGCATTCATTTATGGAACTATTAACTTGTGCCATTAACTGTTGATTTAGCACACTCATTAGGTCATCAACTCTTGATTTGTACACATCCCATGTATATAACCTAACTTCGCCTCTATCCACATTGACCTTAGGTTTGCCCAACAAATCAACGCTTCCAGTTAGGACCAACCCATTAATCTGGAAATCTAATTTCCATAGTTTGAACATATTCATATAGAGTGGGCTTAGGTTTGCCCAACAACCCAACTCTAAAAGAACTCTGGTTCTTGCCATATCATTGGAAGGTGTAAGTCCTAATATTCTATTGAGGGATTTGTTCTTTGGTCTCATCAATACTTAGATGATCTTGAATATGTATATCATATATATACATTTAGATTATGGACAACTCAATTGAATTGAGCCTATGTCTATAACTACCCTTAAAATGCATCTAATGTATGTATCACACAAAGGAGGTTTAATTTAGGTTGTGACTTAACTATGCATCTAAAAATCGTGATTCGATTCAACTCTTGAACCTAATCAGGTACTAATGTTAGTCTTGGTTAATCCGAATTATGAATCTGATTCGATTAGGAACCCTAAATTTTAATTATTTTGATGTCCAGATTAAACATTTTAATCCTAGTTGATATTTTTTTATCTAGTCACACTAGAAATGTTATACTCTACTTGGATTAATTCTAAATTAATCTCTAGGGTTTCCAAAATTCCCGTACATCAATTAGTCATCTATAATATCCCTAGGTCATCTCAAATTTATCTAAACAATTTCAGCATAAGCCTAAATTATCTTGACGGCCAAAATCATCAAGATAAATAAGTTAACCTACTAGACACTAAAGGGACCGATTCGATATTCGGAAAATTTCTGGAACCCTAATTTCAAGCAAATGCATTAAGCATGCTATTACTATCAAAATAATACATTTCTTATCACATAAGAACTTTATTAAGGTTTTATAACCGAAATACATACACTATAAGTCATTAAGTAAGTCAACTCTATCAACTTTCAAAAAGTTAACTAATGTTGACTTTGACTTGATTTGATAATTGAATCAAATTCAATCAATTCTGGAAAAATTCCAGAGTCTTATAAACATTCTAAATGTTTCTAATAAAAAATTTCAGAGCCTAATTCACAGGAATTATTTATAAATAAATTTGAATAAGCCAGCACATCACATGTGTATGACACTTGTCATATTACTTCTAACACTAGTCAAACATTACATCATGCATGCATAAGATAATCACTTTAACAACAAATGTCATGTATCTTATACATGTGGAAACATCTCATCTTGCATGTCTATGTATAAAATTTATAAAAACAATTTTTATAAAAATTAATATGGAATTTACAAGCATGCATGTTCATCACATTTCCAGAATTTCCAGAACTTCATACATGCATCAGGCTGAAACTAAAATAGCAAATGACATTCAATTGCATTTTCATTTTACAGAAACATAACATAACACCTTATAAACATTTTTGTGATAGAAAATCAGAAAAATAATTTTTCTATAATTATTAAGAAATTTTTAAAATCAGCACATGCATTTAATTTTCCATAAATTCCCAAAAACTAACATATAAACAGTTTGGATATTAATTCGAAATAAAATAGCTAATGACATTCAATTGCAATTTATTTAGACAAAAACATGAAATAACATCTTATAAACATTTCTGCGAAAGAAAATCAGAAAAAAAATTTCTACAATTTACACTAATTATTCCAAATCAACATGCATGTCAGTAACAACCCAGCAAACACTTTGCACATGTTCAATACATCATCTATTACATGTATAAACTTGCTCTGATACCACTATTGGGGATGCCATGGATGTATACATCACATGTATGAGAGTGCATTGGAAGTGTCATAATCTAGATTCCGACACCATGAAAACCTGGAAAAACACAGAATCATACATGCATGCATGGATATGTAAAAGAACATGAAGATTCTAACACAATGACAACCCGAAAAAACACAGAATCATACATGCATGCATGGATATGTAAAAGAACATGAAATATAAAACTTTTACCTTTTGTTTCTCCTCCTTTCTTATTTCTTCTCCTTGTTTGGCTTGTTGCAAATACCAAACCTTTCCTTGATCACCCAAAAACATGTAAAGATCAAGAAGAAACAATGTATAAGGGTGATTTGAGCACCAACTAGATGAGTTCTAGTAGATGCTCAAAATGATAGAAGATAGATGAAGATTCTTGTTGCATGCACTTTGATTCATGCAACGATTGCATAAATTGCAAGAACAAGACTATTGATACCTCTCACTCAATCTAGAACTCTTCTAGAGCCCTTATGCTCTCACTTGAGTGTGTAAGAAGTGGTAAACTCCTATGTACATAAGTGAAGAACTCACTTATGTACTCATTTGTGCCCTCAATCACGATCATAGCTATTGAG
The DNA here is from genome assembly GCA_027563885.1 of Erythroxylum longipes. Lineage (NCBI taxonomy): Eukaryota > Viridiplantae > Streptophyta > Magnoliopsida > Malpighiales > Erythroxylaceae > Erythroxylum > Erythroxylum longipes. Next base: position 2,808,490 of record JAOQMS010000009.1, on the reverse strand, counting down.
CCACGATCGTGGCCTACTTAAAATTAACCTCACCTTCGGTCATGATGGCTTACCTAGAATTAGCCATACACACTATGTTTTTCATCTGATCTTTTATGCGTGTGACCCTTAGGTTTCCGGCTATTTTAAGCACTTGAATTAACTCTTAATTTAAGCAAATCATGAAGGGTTTCATGATGCCAATTTTTTGGAATATAAGTGGATTAACACATGAACTCTTCGATAGTTAATTCGTCCTTTCACCATACTATACCCTACTTAGTTCGGAGTATGGGCTGTGTGTCAACTCCCATTAGACTGACTACATCACATCTAGTCCAAGTGATGTTAGTTCTTGTCCTGGGATCTCATTACTCTATGTGTCATTAAAGACCCTCTTCATGACACATAACTACTCTGGCCAGAGACTCCTGAGTAATGACCCACCAAGAGGCTGTGGGTATCATCTTCTTCTATCAAGAGTGGTGAATTCTTTATTGGCTACCCAATTACCTTCGAATACCAATAGTTGTACCCAATCACCACCCTAAAAGAAACCTCATCTTGAGATAACAAAGAATGATATCAAAGCACAGGATTAGTATCTAAGATATCCTTAAGTACCTCAAGTCTAAGGATATTTTCACTATTGCTATGATGAGATTAATCATTGACATTCGATAGATCATCCATATAATATTATCATAGCGGGTCATCGGATGTACTTACTACCCTTAGTAAGCATCTACATGTTAACTCTAAACATCTCATATTTAGAATTTGTGAGATCCACTGTTTGATCAAATCAATGAGTATAACATGTGCCAGTCTATCTGGATTAATAATGTGCTATCTTATTAATCCTATGAACTAGGGATTATTTAGATACTAACATAATTACACATGATAGAAGTCTCATTATCATGATCTCATTATGATTTCTTTCTTGCTATATTTTGTATCATGGACTTCATTAATTTGATTTAAGATCAATATCAATTCATATATAAACAAATATTAAATTAATGAAAAATGCCTTTCGCTTTATTAATCAAAACAAAGTCAGTACAAAAGTGCTAAAGGTTTTTTCCTTTAGAGCGCTACTTTAACACATGGGAATCCCTATCATTCCCACGATCGTGGGTTAAGTCTCTAAAAACGTTTTGGAGAGCCTTCCCACGGTCGTAAGAAACAACCTCATTCCCACGATTGTGGGTTAAGGCTCTAGAAGGATTTTGTAGAGCATTCCCATGGTCGTGGGAATCAACCTCATTCCCACGATTGTTTAAGGCTCCAGAAGGATTTTGTAAAGCCTTCCCACAGTCGTGGGAAAAAACCCAATTCCTACGATCGTGGCTATTCCATTGTCTCCAACTTTTTATCCCTCTTCCAAGCTTAGCATGCATTCTCTACATTCAAGTAACCTACAAGCACATCTAAATCATCTAACCAATAAGAAATTTAAAGAGAAAATAAGTTTAAAATTAAACAAACTCTAAATAAACACCAAGTAAACTCAAATCAAACATAATCACAACCAAAGAAAACAAACAAACAAGTAAACAAAGACAAACAAAAGAAAGGTAAACATGCTAAGTTAAGGTCATTTGCTTGACCATTCCATATGCGTTCATGAAAAAGTGGAAGAAAGGAAAGAGATGACTTCCCTTTCTTGTAAATATGTCACTCCATAATATGGCTTGCATCTATGCATATTGACCTTGAATGCTTCACCCTTGTCATTTTTCAACTCCAAAGCTCCATGGGGAAACAATTGGAGGATCTTGAAGAGTCCACTCCATCTTGACTTGAGCTTCCTGGGAAATAACTGAAGTCGTGAATTGAATAAAAGCACCAAGTCTCCACTCTTAAACTCCTTCTTTTTTATGTGAGCATCATGCCACTTTTTTGCTATTTCTTTGTACAACTTAGCATTTTCATAAGCTTCAAATCTCAACTCTTCCAATTCATCAACTTGTAACAATCTCTTCTCACCTACTAACTTCCATTCCATGTTCAACTTCCTAGTAGCACACTAGGCCCGATGCTCCAACTCTAATGGTAAATGGCAAGCCTTGCCATACACAAGTTGATATGGTGTGGTACCTATCAGTGTTTTGAAAGCTGTCCTATAAGCCCATAAGGTGTCATCTAGCTTCAAAGCCAATCCTTTCTTGAAGTGCTCATTACTTTCTCCAAAATCTTCTTCAACTCTCTGTTCACCACCTCTACTTAGTCACTAGTTTGGGGCTGGTAAGGGATAGCCACTCTATGATAAACATTGTATCTTCTTAGAAAAGCCTCAAATGATTTGTTGCAGAAATGGCTCCCTCCATCACTTATAATCGCTCTAGGCACCCCAAATCTAGTAAAAATCTTCTTGATGAACTTTTAAACCACCTTGCCATCTTTAGTTGGAGTAGCTACTACCTCAACCCACCTAGAAACATAATCAACCCCAACCAATATGTAAGTGTTACCTGAGGAGGATGGGAATGGTCCCATGAAGTCCAAGCCCCAAACATCGAATATCTCCACCTCCATTATGTTTGAAAGCAACATCTCATCCCTCTTCGATATGTTGCCCACTCTTTCACATCTATCACACTTCAGTATAAAATCTCGAGCATCCTTGAATAAGGTTGGCCAATAGGATCCACACTCCAAGATCCGAACAGCAGTTGCTAGCTCCATAATGCCTTGCATAAAGTGAACTATGATATTGCATCAAAATTTTAGACATTTCATCTTCAGGGACACACTTACGAATCACACTGTTAGCACATATCTTATAAAGTACAGGTTCATCCCAAATATAATGTGAAAATTGAAATAAGAAGCGCTTCCTTTGTTGATATGAAAGATCAGAAGGAAGAATACACCTTGAGAGGTAGTTCGCAATATCTGCAAACCAAGGATGAAAAGAATTGTCTACCATCATTAAAGCCTCATCAGGAAAGCTCTCATCGATTTTCACTTCTTCATGATGCCCCCCTTCAAGTCGTGATAGGTGATTTGCTACAATATTTTCTGCTCCCTTTTTATCTTTAATCTCAATGTTGAATTCTAGGAGTAGGAGCACCCAGTAAATAAGCCTAACCTTGGCATCCTTCTTGTAAAAAAGATAACGTAATGCCACATAGTATGTAAAAACAATAACTTATGAGCACAAAAGATAAGAACAAAATTTTTCACATGCAAATGCCACTGCAAGCAATTCCTTCTCAGTAGTGGTGTAGTTCAGTTGTGCTCCCGCCAAAGTCTTTCTTGCATAATAGATGGCATGCAACCTCTTCTCCTTCCGCTGGCCAAGTGCACAACCAATTGTATGGTCACTTGCATTAAACATAATCTCGAAGGGAAGATACCAATCTAGTGATGTCAAAATGGGTGTTGTTGTAAGTGCCTTCTTCAACCTGTTAAAAGAATCCAAACAATCATCATTAAACACAAAAGGCACATCTTTAACTAATAAATGAGTCAAAGATCTAGCAATAAGAGAAAAATCCTTTATGAACCATATGTAGAATCTTGCATGACTAAGGAATGCTCGGATACCCTTGATGTTGGTGGGAGGTGGTAGCTTTTCAATCATTTCAGTCTTAGCGCGATCTACTTCAATCCTCTTGTATGAGATCCTATGGCCTAATACAATTCCCTCTTATACTATGAAATGACAATTCTCCTAGTTTAAGAGTAGATGAGATTCCTCACATCTGTGAAGTAATCTGTCTAAATTAAACAAACAATGATTAAAAGAATCTTCAAAGACAGAGAAGTCATCCATATATACCTCCATAAAGTTCTCATTCATGTCTGCAAATATAGCATCATACACCTTTGTAATATGGCAGGTATGTGCATAAACCAAAAGGCATCCTTTGATAAGCGAAAGTCGCATTACGACAAGTGAAAGTGGTCTTCTCTTGGTCTCCTAGGTATGTAAACACTTGATTGTACCTTGAATATCCATCAAGAAAATAATAAAAGGAATGACCAGCCACCCTCTCAATCATTTGGTCCACAAAAGGTAAAGGGAAATGATCTTTCTTAGTGACCAAATTTAGCTTCCTATAATCAATACACAGTCTCCATCTTGTGATGGTCCTAGTAGAAATATTTCGCCATGTTCATTCTCTATCACTATCATGCCAACCTTCTTAGGCACACACTGTACTGGACTCACCCACTTACTATCTGAAATGGGGTAAATAATCACCACAAAAGCTTCACTACTTCCTTCTTCACAACCTCTTGCATGTTTGGATTTAACCTTCTCTTTCTTTCACTTACAATTTTACATCCTTCTAATCCTATGCATCACCACATTGGGACTAATCCCCCTAGTATTAGAAATTTGCGACCCTATGGCTCTCATCCTCTTCTTAATAGTCTCCAACACTTTCTCTTCTTGCTCACAATATAAGGTTGGAGATAATGATGGGTAGAGTATAGTTCTTACCTAAAAATGTGTATCTCAAATGGGAAGGTAAGGTTTTAAGCTCTAAAGTGGGGGGCTTAATATTGGAAGGTGGTGTGGTTGTATCTGTTCCCTCCAACTTCTTTAGATCAACTTCCTCGCATAATTCCTGTTCTATCTGTAACATCCCGTTTCCGTATAATGGGTTGAATTATAGAAACGGGTACGCGTGAGAAATTAGGAGAACACATCTCATGCTCATGCATTTGTGAACAGTGACTTTTGCACATGAAAATATCTGTACATGCATTCATGACATTTTCTCGGTATAATTGAGAGTAAAATGTGATTTTTTGAAAAATAGGCTTTGTGTGTGAAAAATTGAATTGGAGAGGATCATTGG
>JAOQMS010000009.1:2775194-2785505 GCA_027563885.1 Erythroxylum longipes | reverse complement strand
TGGGAGGGCTCTCGTGTCTTTGTCTTTTGGAGACAGGGACAGGCGTCTCTGTCCTTCGATTTTCGGAGGGACAAAAATGCTTGTCCCTGTCTACCGGGGACGGAGGACAAAATCACGGGGACAGTAACCAAACATGCGTTGAAGATAAGATTTATATGTTTTGTCCACTGTCCCCAGTAACGGGGACAGGAACCAAACACAACGTTAGTGTATTGGTCTAAAACTGTTCCCCTCAAGAGGATTTTGAGGCCACCAAGAAAGCTTCACTTATCAATATCGTGCTCTTTAGCTGGGACTTTAGCAATAAGTCTTGTTTGAGCGTTTTAAGTTAGTAAATTCTCTTACGAAAAATGAAAAGGCTGAAACTACAGCTTACTCTTTGGCGTCTTTGGGCAGTATCTTCTTGATCCTCTAGGAATAAAACTTAAAAACCAATAACTTGGATCTCGTTATTACATTTGTACATATTTCCTGGCATGAACATTCTTGCACCTCACATAGTTTCTGAGAACTGGATCTAAAGTTTGCTTTCATGGTTACAGCAATCTGTTTCTCGGAGATGTAGTTGTAATTCCATGACTTAAGTTGCCAACTGAATTCTATGATAAAGCACCAAATATCCTCCGCCAACATGCAAGGGAACAGTTGTGTGTGCCTTTAGCACCATGAGATGATTCTTATGCATTTAAAGCACACTCTATTGGAATGTTACACTTGGTACAAAGAAGAATGACATGGATAACCATTTTGAAGTAAGATTGTTTTACATTTCAGTAATAAAAATTAGAATAATGTATATATTTACTTAGGTAAACATTAGAAAGTTTAAAAGTTGAATATTTATAACAAAAAATAATATATATTGTAATAAAAGTATGTTTATCCAACAGCAATATAATGATGTTATAAAAGCGATTTATTAGTAACCTTTTTTATCCTACATCTGATGTAGGCAAAAGATTGACAAAAAATATGATTGAACAGAGTGCAGACCATGTATGGGTAAGGAGAGAATGGAAAACATTATCAAACGTACCGTGTCTAAGAAATTCAAAGGTTAAGGAAATAGGAGGAATGATAAGAATAATAGACTGAAATTCGTTGCAAAAATAAACTGAACTAGTTATGATTCAATATATACAATTTTATAACTACAACTTGCGATAATTACTGAAAAAGCAAAATTACCAAAAAAAAGCTTTATTTAATTTTACTAGAAAAGCTTGTGAACAGGGAAAGGAATTAAAAAAAAATTACTTGAATCTTCTATAATAACACAAGGAGAAAACAAGAATAAACTTTTTTTCTTCACATTTCCTCACCACAAATATTGAAAACCGTTTCACTACAATAAATATCACTTTTGGTTATGCACTTCGATTTAAAAATTCATAGCTAAAAGTAACATTTTGACTATGAAATTTGAAAATCGTTGTCTATTGAAGCAGTAATTTAAAAAATTTTATTTTCGCAAGTTTTTATAAGATTATTAACTATTTTTGTTTAACTACAATTTTATTTTAGTAGCTAATAATTTTTAGTTACACTTTTCACTGTAAACAAATTTTCGTAAAAAAAAAATTGTTTAGCAACAAAATAATTTTTGTAGCTAAAACTCAAATCTAGTCTAGCTATTAGTTACATTTTCTAATATTCGTATGGAAAAAGTTTTAGCTACGAAAATGTTTTCGTAGCTAAAAGTCAAATTTGTTCTAATTGACGTAATTGAAAATTTATTTTCGTAGCTAAAAGTCAAAGTTTCAGCCACTACAAGAAAAACGTCATTTTGCGACGGAAATTACCGACGAAAAATGTTAACTTTCCGTTGGTATGTAATATTAGCAACGGACTTTACCGATGGATAAAGACGTCGTAAAAATGACCATAGCTAATAAATACCGACGAAAAATAATTTTCTGTCGGTAAATTTACCTACGGAAAATTATTTTCCATCAGTAAATTTACCAACAGAAAATTATTTTCCGTCGGTAAATTTACCAACGATTTGCATTTTTCCGTCGGTCAATTTACCAACAGTTTACATGTTTCTGTCGGTAAATTTACTAACGGAAAATTATTTTCCGTCGGTAAATTTACCAACGGTTTATATGTTTTCGTCTATAAATTGATCAGAAAACTTTTTTAATAATGTACTATCAATATCGTCAATAAATTTTATTTCATGATGTTATAATTGATGCATAATTTAAACAACTATTAATGTAATAGTATATATTTAATATCATACACTTTAACTAGCTTATCATCAAAACCTCTATATCCATGTTGAATTTGATAATGTTTTATAAATTAAAATACCTATGAAAAATAAAAAATAAAGTTGAAAAAACGTAAAAAAGATAAAAGAAATTAGGTTTTAAAATTTCTCTTCTTTACCAACATCTCTTATAAATTACACTCTGCATCTTTTACTTATTCCATATCCAAATACTTAGGTAATGGATACGCAATGACAACCAAGCAAGAGGAGAAGAAGATGATAATGAGAGGAAAAAAAAAGAATAAAAGGTATTTTGTTGATTATGCTGATAAGTGTTGAATTTTCAATTTGAAATGGAAGCATAAAAAGGAGAAGGTAAGTGAGTACATAGAAAAAAAAAGATAATAATAGAAAAGAACAAAAGCTTCTTCTACAAGCTATGTGCTAATGCTAAAATCAAAATTTCAAAGCACAGACATTTCATCAAATGTCTTACATGCATCAGAAATTTATTTCAATATCACAACCAAAACTCCTTCTATCATTAACATTTATACCTTAAATTTGTTTTGCAATAACATAATACACAAATAAACGAAATACCCAACTAGACTTTCATCCAATATATGATAAACCTTTTTGTTTTACAGTAGAAAAATACCTCAACCGAAGTAGAGATGACAGTAGCCGGAGACACGACGATGGTAGCCGGAGATGTTTTATCAAACACCTTACATGCATCAGAAATTCATCCCAACATCAAAACTAAAATCATGTCTTATCCCTTTTATCACTAACATTTATACCTTAAAGTTGTTTTTCAATCACAAAATGCACAAATAAACGAAAGTAATCAAATACCCAAATTAATTTTCATCCAATATACGAGAAAACACATCACAGTAGTTTCAAAAATACCTCCACCGAAGGACATGATGACAATGACTGGAGAAGACAACGCCGACGAGCATAAGAGGAGTCCACAACAGAGAAACCGGAGAGAAGAAAACTGAAGAGGAGACGCAGCAGGAAGAAGGAAGAAGAAGACGCAGGGGGGGAGATGTCGGGTGAGTTTTAAAGTTAAAGAAAATTTACCGACAGAATTTACTGACAGAAATTTCCGTTGGTAAATTCAAAATTTTTTATTCCGCCAACAATTCCTGCCTTTTTACTGACGAAAATTTCCGTTGATAAACTCAAATTTTTTTTATTCCGCCAATAATTCCCACCTTTTTACCGACGGATATCATATACCGTCGCTAACTTTACCGACGGACATCTTATACCATCGTTAAATTCCATCGCAAAATTTGCCGAGATGATTTCCCTCAATATTTAGCGACGGATATTAGTATCGTCGCTAAATGAAAATTTTCCCGTCAACTTTACCAACAGAAATGGATTTTTCGTCGGTAATTTGCAACGATATATTTTCCGTCGGTAATTTTCCGTCGCTAAATCTTTCTTTACTGATGGACATCTTATACCGTTGCTAAATTCTATCACAAAATTTACCGGGATGATTTCCCTCCATATTTAGCGACGGATATTAGTACCGTCGCTAAACAAAAATTTTCCCGTCAACTTTACCAACGAAAATGGATTTTTCGTCGGTAATTTACAACGGTATATTTTCCATCGGTAATTTTCCATCGCTAATTCTTGCTTTTCTTGTAGTAAGCTATCGGCTACAATTTTTAGTTTTCATAGGTAAAAGTCTTTCGCTACAAATATATTTTTGTAGCAAAAACCCACGAAATCTTGTAAACTAACATGTGCCTTTATAATTTCCCCTTCGTTAAAATTTAATCTTTTTGCCTTCTCGAATTTCATGAGAATTATAAAAGATTTTTAAGAAAATGTGAAACAAATAAAACAGAAAGGCACAACTAGTACTTTATTAAGTGACTAATTGTGAAATGTCAACGTAGTAGATATTTTTTTATGCCAAAAATGAGTTTCGGTGGGAGGTATCTTGTAAAATCCTCTTTGCTGAGAAACAAATTAGTGCACAACAAATCTGTTCACTAAAGTCTAATCACCCCTTGCTTTCAATGGATCGATCTTTTTCTTCAAGGTTTTTAGTTTCATTCAACTGAACTCTCTTTCTTTATTCTCTATATCTCATTTTCTGTTAAGAAGCCATTAGATGAATGTGTGATTGTATATACCATGTGTTATATAAAGGTTGCTCAAATCTTCTAAAGAAATTAGATGAAAATGGAGAAGGTAACGATGTCCTGATAGTCCGTTTAGGATTAGGAAAATCGATAATTTTGAAACAGTCATCGATTGTGAAAACTTAGTTTGTTTTTTGTGACGATGATGGAGCCATTCAGTTGAGTATGCATTTGTTCGAATTTGAGTTTTTTTATACCATTTGATTTAGCTTATTTAGTTTTTGGGATTTAATTTTTGGTTTAATTACTAAAAAACTCCTAAACTTTACACAATTTTGCAATTATAGTCTAAACTTTAAAAAGTTGCAATTAAATACTTGAACTTTTAATTTTTCTCAAATATAACCTGGTGCTAGTGTCTTTGTTAAAGGAGTTGACGTGGCATCAAATTTTAATAAAATTAAATAAAACAATTAATAACTTACCTTTCTTTACTTTTCTGTCAGCCACCCAAAACCCTAAATTAATTTATCTTTATTTTAATGAGGGTAATTTTGATGGTGTAGTTAAAGTCCCTCTTCTTCTTTTTTTCACTCACTCACTCTAAAAGCAGTCCTAATTTGTTTTTCGTTTGAAAATTTTCCATTTTCTTTTCTCTTACTAACTTCATTACAAGAGTTAAGAAATTTAGTGACAACTTTTTTGTGACTAACTGTGATTTCATCACAGATATGAGGTTTTTTGTGACAAAATAACTGATTGATACTTTGTTTGAATTAACTATGATGATTTATTTTTTGTCACTAATACAATGGTAATAGTGACAATTTAGTATCTTTCACAATTAAATTGTCACTATTAATATATTAATAGTGTTAAATTTTTATTTATCATTAAGTTCTGTCATTAAAAGAATATGCGATTTGGTGCCAAAATAATTTTGATAGGAATGAATTGTAATTATGACAAAATATATGTCTATTTGTTGTGACAAAACATATTTTGGCCACTAATATTTTTCTTCAGTTGTGATGAAACAGTTCACCATCACACGATGTTTTACTTGTTGTAACGAAAACTTTTGTCAATAAAAATTCAATTAGTTAGTGTCTACTTAATATTGTCACAACAACCAAACTATCACTATGACCACTGCTATTCGTAATTTAGTGCAACTTTTTTATGACTAACTATGATTTCATCATAAATATGAGGTTTTTTGTGACAAAACAATTGATTCACACTATTGCTTAGATTAATTGTGATGATTTATATTTTTGTCACTAATAAAATGGTAATTGTGACAATATAGTAGCTTTCACAATTAAGTTGTCATTATTAATATATTAATAGTGCAAATTTTCTTTTATCACTAAGTTCTGTTACTAAAAGGATATGCAATTTGGCGCCAAAGTAATTTTGGCGAGAATAAGTTGTATTTGTGACAGAACATACGTTAGTCACTAATATTTTCTATTTGTTGTAATAAAACATAGTTTGGTGACTAATATTTTTCTCTTGCTGTGATGAAATAGTTTACCATTACATGATATTTTACTTTTTCTAATGAAAACTTTTGTCAATAAAAATTCAATTAGTTAGTGTCTACATAATATTGTTACAATAACCGAACTATCATTATAGCCATAACTATTTGTAATTTAGTGACAACTTTTTTGTGATTAACTATGATTTCATCATAGATATGAGATTTTTTTGTGACAAAACAATTGATTGGCACTATTGTTTAGATTAACCGTGATGATTTATGTTTTTGTCACTAATACAATGGTAATTGTGACAATATAGTATCTTTCACAATTAAATTGTCACTATTAATATATTAATAGTGTCAAAATTTCTTTTATTACTAAGTTTTGTCATTAAAATCATATGCAATTTGGTGCCAAAGTAATGAATTGTAATTGTGACAAAAAATATGTCAATCACTAATATTTTTTCTTTGTTGTTATAAAACATAGTTTGGTGACTAATATTTTTTTCTTGTTGTGATAAAACGAATTATTGTTACACGATATTTTACTTTTTCTGACAAAAACTTTTGTCAATAAAATTTCAATTAGTTAGTGTCTACTTAATATTGTCACAAAAATGAAACTATCACTATGGTCAGTACTATTAATTTGTAATTTTTTTGACAAGAAGTTTTGTTATCACTTGATCAACTTTTTGTTACAAAGGTTATTGTCAATATAAATGTTACAAATTAATGATAACTATATCTTGTTATAATAACATATTTAAATTAACCACTCTAATGACTAATTTTGTCATTATTGTACAACTTTTAAGGACTAGAAACTACTTATGACGGTTTTTTCTTTAATATTATTATTTGCAAACAAGTTTAAATATTTTGTTATAAAAAATTCAAACTACATATATTGATAATCCAAAAGTAATATTTCACATATCAATAGGTATTTACTAAACATAACTTTGAAATTTCATCAAAATAAAAATCAAAATAAATAGATGTTTAAATATAATGAAAATCTTGATCTAAATATTAAGAAAAACTCTTAACCTATTCAAAATTTTGAAACAAAGTTCTTGTTAGTGCTCAATCATGGTCATCGTTGCCTTCCTCATCTTCACTTACTGAATTTGTCTCATTGTAATTCATAAAAATAAATAATTAAAATAATATTGATTTAATTCAAATTTTGATTATATCAAAATTAGACTACCAAGTCAAGCCCTATTCATCTTTCAATTAGGCATAGTTTTAAATTCATCATATAATGTTTAGGTTTAAGTTGCATTATATTGTGAATTTGGTTTCTTCGATGTAACTATAATCATAATTATAATTGTATGGTTCATAATAATAATAACTATTATTCGTAATTGAAATATAATTTATATTTCATAATTTAAAAGTCTTCAATGTGATAGTAGACTAAATTCTTTTTCTTTTAATATATGAATAATTTTTATAAGAAGTAAAATTGCAAGCTTTGGAGATGTTATCCGGAAAAAAGTACATTAGAATTTAAAGAATTTATATATTGAATTTATTTTTAATTTTTTTATTTTAAATATGTAATAAATTAAATATATATTAAATATGTAATTTATAGAATTTTGAAGGAAAGTTCCTGAACAATCCAACAGTAATAAACCTTTAATATTGTGGACACAACCACGAAAAGCCACGAAAGCTCGATCAAAATTTAAATTTGAAATTGACCAATCAAAAGCCGGTATCATAGGGAAAAATGAGTATGACCAAACCGAAGTTTATGGGGTGTTCCATCACAGTCTAAACTCAAGGTTTCAATCAAAATGGTGACGAATTAATATAATTATAGCCAATACGGTTACATTACAGAATAGGATTTATAAATTTGCATTTTTCAAAATTAAATGAATAATTAAAATATAATAACCTACTACTTTGTATATTTATATTATGACATCGTTTCCACTATCATTCTTTGATGGTAATTTTGTGATGTTATTTTAAGTCTGATGCAATGTCTTGGTTTAAGAGTAGCAAATAGACTAAGGAACCTTCATACTCTATTCCAAATTTTCATGTTTATATGTAGCTATTTCCACTAAACTACCCCATCAGACCACCATTATTACCAGAATTAATATTCTCCTGATTTTTTCTGCTAACTTCGTGAATTTTATTTTACCTTTCTTCACTTCCTCCAAGTCCATGCATAATGACCTTCTTCCTCTTTTTGGCCTCGTTATCACCAGCAGTCCACTGACTTCACTCTCCCTACTAAAGCTATTACAATGCCCATAATTGCTCTTTGCCGCTAGCAATACTTAAAAGTGAATTTGGAATATCATTCTTCAGAAAATAAATATATGGAAAGTAAAAATACTTGCATGTTTGGATACTTATAAAATTTTAATAAAAAAATTGAGTAGATTTTTATTATAATATTTAGTATGCAACAATATTTTATAGAATGTAATTTAATTTTGACTTGTGTTTTTAATTATATTCCTACAAATCAAATAAAAATAAAAATGTTATATTAAATATTGATTTTTTTTCATTTATGATATTCTAATAATATAATATTGTTATATCATAAATATAGTATTGAAAAATACTAAACCGAGTACAAAAATAACTTAAAATTCAAATCAAATTCAAAAAAAAATTTTCTAATCCAGAAGCTCGGGACATTCCCTAGTCTTTAACCAGTTTCTTTAAACGACTTCCATCTATCGTCACCTCCGCTCTGCTTTAACTGACATTTCCTCTTTTTCTTGCTCTCTTCGGCCCTTATCCGTCATTGCCCAGATAATGCTAGGAACCCAATTACACCTTGATTCTGCTTACGGTGGTTTCTGGGCTTTTATGGATCAGAAATATGCAACCTTTAGTTCAGGTATGGCCCGAAATTCGACAAACTTTTGTTCTTTCGGCTCGCTTTCTGTGTGATTGGGTTTGTGGTGTCGCTGTGGTCGTCATAAATCCAATGTCATTTGTCGCAAATATTCTCGTAGAAGCTCCTCTGGTGGTCGTCTGATCAATGCAGACGATGACCTCGACCAGGACTATATCTAAGCCTCTCTCCTCATTTCAGGCGTCTCTCTTGTCAAATCTCTTATGTAAAACAAATAACAATCATTTCTAATGCTTTTCTTTACAAGGGTCATGGCCTATTATATTGGGCAGAATCTAAACGTGAAAATAATTCGAGTACGAAACCATTCAATATCCAATCTGTTGGTGTGTGAAAAGTTTATTCTTGGAATTACCCACTTTGACTAATTGAACAAATGCGTCTACGGGAAATCTTGAATCCATTTAATAGCTTTGACGTAAAACATGGAAAGGATATATTTTCCTAATACTGTGATTGGCTTTGGATAATGAGGTTAATACCAATGTAATGTATCGTAAGACTCAAAATAATTCTTTTGTTACTGAACCTTTTCCTTGTTTCAATTACATTAGAGACTGTAGCCCATTATTTGATGCAAAGGCAAGGTTTTGCAAAAGGGATACATCTGGTCTATGTAGCACGGACATGGTAAAATGGAGCTGTGTCCGCGTGTCGGACACGTTTCCAACACAGACACTCACCTGACACGTGGTGGACATGTGTCAGTACATGACAGAATTAAAAAATGATTTTTGTCAGCTCAGATACGGCTAGAGATGGCTCGGATACGACAAATTATTTTTAATCCTAACCTTTGACTATTTATTTCTTTTACGGATGTCCAAAAGTTTAGCCTTTTCATTATGTACGAATCCAGACAGAATAGAACATTTGGTAAACTTTTTCGTTTTGAACTCTCTTAGTCTCTCTCCTACCTCTCTTTTTGTTACCTAACCAAGTCTAAGGAGCTGCCTTCAATGACTCCTAAAATTCGTTTGGGTGAAATTTCTGGCTTTCTCTCTGTTAAGGTTTTCATGTTTCAATCATTTGATCGATATTTTCCTTTCCCTTTATCTTGAGGTTGCTCAATTCACAGAGAATCATTGATCGCGAGGTCGAGACATCAATTTCCACCAAGTACTTGAGTATTTAGGATAAGGTTTTTAGGCTTTCTTGGTCTTTTTTTTGGACTAATCATTTTCTTTTTCTTCTTCTAGGCTTATCACTGGGAGTTAAAAACTTTGAAACTCTATAGGAAGCCAAAACCAAACGAAACCATCAATTGCTTCCAAGGGTATTTTCTTTCTTTCTTTTTTTTTAAAACCTTTTTAATTCTGATTCTTTTCTTTTTCTCCATATATAATACCTTTTACATTTTTCTGTATAAGATTGAAAGAAGGGTGTTAAAAAACATTTTCCTTTGGTATCTTAATTAGGTATTTCAATCCACTATTCTCTTTTTTCCATGGCTTCTAGTAGTGGTGCTAAACAAGAAAATCCAGAAAAACCAATATGGAAATATGTGGTGAAGAAAAATAAAACAGAGGGTGGTGGAAACTTTGAGTTTGAGTGTAGTTTTTGCCATAGC
>JAOQMS010000009.1:2761552-2775094 GCA_027563885.1 Erythroxylum longipes | reverse complement strand
GTACCTTATGACTAGATATATAATGCTCATAAAAAACCAAACTCTTTTGTTTTATTAATAATAAATATTTTCATTACGGAAGAAAATTAAGTTATAAGTAAATACACTTGCTTTCCAGGGCACTATATTTACATAAATCTAACAAGAAGAAGGTAATCGGATAGATGATCACAGATATCCAAGAAATAAGCCCATCTATAAGCTTGCATCACATTTTGTTGAAGGAGGATTCAAAGTCCACAAGGCAAGCTCAAGGTAGGCTAAATCCTCCAATAATGGAAGTGGTGAAGAAGGAAGTGCTGAAGCTTCTCAATGCTGGGTTATTTACGTGATTTCTGACAGTAAGTGGGTAAGTCCTGTTCAAGTGGTTCTAAAGAAGTTTGGAATCACGGTTGTGACCAATTAAGAAGTTGAGTTGGTTCCCACCCGAGTGTAAACTAGGTGGCATGTTTGTATTGATTATAGGAAATTGAACTCAACGACTCATAAAGACCATTACCCCTTCCTTTTATTGATCAAATGCTTGAGCAATTGACTAGTTATGATTATTTATGTTTTTTATATGGCTTTTCAGGTGATCTTCAAATCCTAATTGCACCAAAAGATTATTAAATACCACCTTCACATGTCCTTTCGGTATAGTTGCTTATTGAAGTATGCCATTTAAATTATACAAGATACCTACCACATTCCAAAGATGTATAGTGAGCATTTTTTCTTAGTATGTTGACAAAATCATTGAGGTATTCATGGATGATTTTAGTGTTTATGGTTTTTCCTTTGATGAGTGCCTTGAGAATCTTGCTATTATCTTGAAACGATGCATTGAAACTAACTTTGTGCTGAATTGGAAAAATGTTAGTTTATGTTGGATTAAGGTATAGTTTTAGGACATGTTATATCTGCTAGGGGTATTGAGGTAGATAAATCTAAGGTTGATTTTATTTCTTCTTAACCTTACCCCTCAACTGTGCAGGAAGTGTATTCTTTTCTTAGACATGTAGGTTTTTATCATAAGTTCATCAAGGACTTTTGAAAATAGCTGCACCATTATGCAAGCTGCTACAGTAAGATGTCTCCTTTGACTTCAATGATAAGCATAAGGAAGCATTCAATAAACTTAAGGAGCTTTTGACATCCCCACTGATGATACAACCGCTAGATTGGAGCCTCTCCTTTAAGATCATATATGATGTAAGTGACTATGCAATGGGGAAAGTTTTATGACAAAGAGTGGGCAAAGCTTTGCATGCCATCTATTATACCTTAAAAACTCTTAACCCAACTCAATTAAATTACTCTACAATCTAAAAAGAACTTTTTGTGGTTTTTGCTTTAGAAAAATTTTGGCCGTATTTGCTTGGTGCTAAAGTAATTGCTTATTCTGATCTTGCAGCTTTATGATACTTACTCATAAAGAAAGAAGCAAAACCAAGACTGATAAGATGGATTCTACTCCTTCAAGAATTCAATTTAGAGATAAGAGATAAGAAGGAGGTAGAAAATTTGGTTGCCTATCACCTCAGCCAATTGATTAAAGAAGAAGACGACATCCCTTTACGAGAGACATTTCTAGATGAATACTTATTTTCTGCAGATGTGACACCGCCATGGTATGCAAATATTATGAATTTCTTAGTTATTAACAAATTACCTATTGGTTTGTCAATGACCTAGAGGGATTAGTTGAAGAATAAAGCGAAGTACTATGTTTGGGATGACCCGTATCTTTAGAGGCACCGTACAAATCAAGCCATCAGGAGGTGTGTACCTGAATGTGAAACACCCTCAATATTAGCCTTCTATCATTTGTATGCATGTGGAGGACACTTCGAAGTAAATAGGACAGGCCATAAAGTGTTGGAGAGAGGTTTCTATTGGCCCTCATTGTTCAAAGATGCATACATCTTCTACAAGTCATATGACAAGTGCCAATAGTTAGGTAACTTGTCTCGTAAGGATCAATTGCCACAAACTTCTATTCTTTTCTGTGAAATTTTTTATGTTTGGGGTATTGAATTTATGGGAACTTTCCCTCTATGTTTTGGTTTTAACTATATATTGCTTGCATTCGATTATGGTTCTAAATGGGTGGAAGCTAAAGGCACCAAAACCAATGATGCAAAAGTTGTTGCAAATTTTGTTAAATTTAACATGCTTTCTAAGTTCAGGATGTCAAAAGCAATCATCAATGATAGGGGAACCCATTTTTTCAATAGGGTGATGGAAAAACTGTTAAGGAAATATCACATCATACATAAGGTTTCCACACCTTACCATCCCTAAACTAATGGACAAGTTAAAGTGTCGAAACGAGAAATCAAGTCAATCTTTGAGAAAACAGTGTAGCCCAATAGAAAATATTGGAACATAAGGCTAGAAGACGCACTATGAGCCTACAAGACAACTTATAAAACACCAATTGGGATGTCTCCATATAGATTAGTGTTTGGTACGCCATGTCACATTCTAGTGGAGTTGCAATACAAGGCATATTGGGCTATAAAAAGATGCAACATGAATTTCGATGATGCGAGAGTGCATAGGAAGCTACAATTGCAAGAGTTGGAGAAGATGCAGAATGACTCATATCAGAATGCAATGATATATAAGGAGAAGATGAAGGCTCTTTATGATAAGATGATTTTGAGGAAAAGCTTTGTTGTGGGTCAGAAAGTGCTTCTATATCACTCTGTACTCAAATTATTCCCAGGTAAGTTGTGTTCCCGTTAGGTGGATCCATTTTTCGTTACTTAAGTCTTTCCTTTTGGTGCAGTAAAGATACAGAGTTTGAAAACTAACAAGATATTCAAAATGAATGGTCATCGCCTGAAGTCGTATTATGAAAGCTTCCAAACGGAGGATATGGAAGTGTTGATGCTGGAAAATGTGAATGTTGTCTTTTGATGCATGCAACATAGAGTCGAGCCAACAACAATAAACAAAGGCGTTTCTTAGGAGGTAACCCAAAAGAAGTTGATTTCTATTTATTTACATTGTCGCAGTTACTGTTTTTGTTAAATTCCCCATTTCTTATATTTGATGTAAAATTGGGGACAATGTAAGTTTCAAGTGTGGGGTAGGGATCTTAGTTTTGATCCATATTTTGAGTTTAATTGTTGCTTATGTGGCTTCTTAGGCGGTTTTCAAAATCAAGGAAAGAAAATCACAAATTTTCTTGTTTTCTATATCTTTTAAGACTTTATAGTCATAGTTAAAGTGTGAATTGACTAGAAAAATCCAAAGCAAATTTGGCATGTACTTTTGCTCTTATGATTGGTTAATGTGCATTATCTTTAGAAGAGTGGTAACTAGTGGTAGACAAAAGCCAGTGAAATTTTAAGCCTTATTAGATTGACACATTCATATCAGCTTTATTGTCGTTTGCTTATGTGTGACGTCTTTTGCTTATGTGTGACCTTCATGACAAGTACATCCTGACTTTGCTTTGATTTTCTATTCAAGACCACATTTTTACCACATATGTGAACATGAAATTGATATAGGCATTCTTTGTTTTTTCAAGCTACATTAGCCAAATAGCCTACCCATTAATATGGTTATTCCTTTGTTAAGCCCCTTTCAGCTTTATTAGCCTTTATTTTTGTACTTATCACATTACATGCTTTTACATTTAACCAAATGTCCTACCCAAGCCATAAAATTAGTGGAGCATTTGTGATTGTTGAGTTTGTGGATATAAAAAAGTATACGTGTGGGGGTGTGTATACATGTGGGTGGGCCATATTCATCAAAATGTCATTTTATGAAATCCCCATGTTGATGTAACTTCTTTCAATGTTTATATGAAAAAAAATGAAAAAGAGAAAAAATAATAAAAAGGGTTTAAATAAAAGTATCTAGAAGGAATTGCGCATGTTTTGAAACGTTATTTATGATTGATCTTTCCTCCTAAATTTGTATTGAATGGGTGATTTGGATATGTTGCATATGAGGTAGATGTTATTTTAGATGGATCACTCTTTTCGTTATGTTTCATGTGGTTTATGGTATGAGAGTTGAATTTGAGCTATGACATATAATTGTTGCATTCGACATGGATAATGGTACCTAGTTTTCAATAAATGTTGGCGTGTGCACTCAATGTTTTATTGAGTGTTACTCTTGCTTCACTAGCTGGATGGCTTTTATGCTACATTACCCAAAATACATCTCACCTTACCTTTTCCTAGAATGCAACCTTAAAAAGGTCCTTTGATTCATGATTATGCATGTGACTTTTAGTGGTGGAGAAATGAAATGACATGCAAAGTTATGGAATGTTATGATCATGAATGGTGTTTGAGTGTACCTGTGAAAATATTTTATTTAAACACATTTGATCTAAGTCTACCTCTAGATTCCTTATTTTCTAAGGATGATGAATATTGATTGATCATGAGTAGAAGCTTTGAATGTTGAGTTCTTGCTATGGTTTTTGAAATTCATTCATCTTTACTTATGACTGTCTATTCTTAGGAAATATAGAAAATGAGTAAGAGTTTTGGTTTATGATTTTGATTTTGACGATTTTCCTAAGGACAGTTAAAAGCTAAGTCTGGGAGATTAACAAAACCTTCCTGTGCTTTATTCCTAAAGTTTCCAATCCCGATACTTTTAAGAGATTTTAGACCCATATCATGCACCAAATTTTTGTACAAAATAATATCCAAAATTCTAGGAATTAGAATAAAGAAAACGATTTCAACTAAGGTGCATTTTTTGGTGATAGACAAATTGGAGAAAATGTTCTCATAGTGGAAGAATTTTAAAGGGGTACTCTGGAACCAACTATCTCTCAATCGCACCATGAAAATAGATTTTCATAAGCATTCAATATTGTAAGCTGGGACTTCTTATGGAAAATGCTAACAACTTATGAGTTTCCAGATATTTTCATTCAATGGATTAAGGCATGCATCTCATTTGCCGCTTTTTCTGTGATGATTAATGGAAGTGCTTCTAATTTTTTCAAAGCAACCATAGGCCTCAGGAAGGGCCATCCCCTATCCCCCTATCGATTTATTCTTTGCATGGAAAATCCTAATGCAATCATCAAACAAGAAGTGCAATTCAACTTTAATTTCAATCATCATATAAAATGAAAAAAGATTGATATAACTAATCTCTTTTTTGTAAATGATCTCCTCTTATTTTGTAGGGCCAATTTGGATTCCCTCCACACTTTTATGAAGGCTCTACACATAAGTCACTTCCCCATCTCTAAAAGTGCTCACCCATTGGAACCTCACATTATAGAAACTAGTGGAATGTAACTCAAATGCCCTCTACTATTGTATATGGGATTACCTGCGTTAACAAAACAACTCAACCTTACGGAATAAATTAAGAAATAATTAATTCTTGGGTGAATAAATCTCTTTCCTATATGGGTAAGTTTTAACTAATAAACTCAATTCTCAATTCTCTACATACATATTGGAGCTCCCACATATTTCTATACCAAAGCATCATCAAATCGATTGAAAGGATACTTAAGAATTTTCTATGGAGTCATTCAGATGGCACAAAAGGAGCAGTTAAAGTGAAATGGTAAGATCTATGTTACCGTAAAGAAGATTGAACATCTCATCAATCAAAATTACAGACCATGCACTAATCCTCAAGAGATTCTGGTGGATATTGGTGGATATAATACTTTATGGAATAAATGGTTACACTTTTACTTCCTTAAAGGAAGATGTATATGGGAAATCAAGGAAAATATCTCAAACTCACTCTTCCGTAATTAGTTAATAAAGCTGAGAGATATGGTATAATAGGATGTTTCATGCAAAACTGGAAATCGTAGGTTGGCATCATTCTGGTATGACATATGGTCAGGCCATGGGCAACTCTTGAGGACTTCACCAATCTCTCCACTCTATACTAGACTTAGCTCTTTGATTAATGGAAATTCCTAGAAATTCCCCTATAGAATGAGACATTTACAACCTGGATAACCTCTTGATACACACTTACTAGACATCTTCTACTGGAAGGATCAACTAGTCTATAAATTGACCACCAAAACCATCAAGAATTTGCTAAGAAGATGAGGTCACAAGGTAGATTGGTACAAAATGGTTTGGAGTAAGGTTTTAACTCCAAAAATCTCTTTTATCCTATGGCTGGCAATTAAAAATAAGATCAACAACACTAATAGAATGCCTTACATACAAGTTGATAAAACTTTTCCGATGTTTTTGATGCATGAGGAATTAAGGAATCATCTTCTCTTTGGAGGCCCATTCAACAACATCATATGGGAATGTGCCACTATGAAATATCTATGGCATGATCCAGGGAATTATTTTACAGATATTACATATAGACTATCAAACCATAATGGTTGCTAGAAACCTCATAAGATGATTCACAACATTGTGTTGGGATTTTGTGTTTATAATTTATGGACAAAAAGAAATTACAGATGATCTGTAAATAAAAACTATTTAATGAAAGTCCTAAATTTTGCGATCATCATTAAAGTGAGGGAGTTAATACTCCTTAAAAATCTTAACCAAAAGTATAGTTTAAACATATTATCTTCTATAAATATCTAATGTGTTGCCTTCTTTGTTTTATCTCTACTTCTTACGTTGATATGCAATGTTGTATAAGGGTACACCCTAATTTTTTCATCTTGTTTGTAACTCTTTCTTTATTAATTAATTAATCCTATTTTCTTTTAAAAAATGCTCAAGGGGTTCAAAGTGAGATGGAATTGTCAATTATGTTGAAATTGTAAACATCTACCATATTTTGAAATTTGTGTAAGCTATTGATTTTTTGAAGTCTTTGAGGTCATTATTTAATCTTATCCAAAACTATATTTTTCCATTTCATGTCTTAGTAGTTTATCATTTAAGTTGTTCATTTTATTTATATTTTTATATTTTACTTGAGAATTTCTAAAAATGTTAAATTTGGAGGTATTTGATAAGTTTATTTTATATTCACTAATTTAATACTTTAAATTTAGCAATTTTGTGATTTTTGAAAATTTCTATGAAAAAACTTTATATATATATATATTTTATAGTTATCATCTCTTTGTCAAATATGATAGGTTTTTGGAGCAAAATGGAGGATCAAGGAATGAAAAAATAGAAAAATACAAGTCATAACGCCTTATGTTAGCAACATTTTCCAATTTATAGATGGTAAAAGTATGAGTTCCCATGCATTAAGAAGAAGCACTTTTACATTCAAAGCTAGAAAACTAGAGAACATTGGCACCTTTGTGCTTGGTAGAGAACTTTTGGCTACAAATTATAGTCTGATTTGTAACTAACTTAATGAAGTGCCTTAATACTATTATACCAATTGTCCTATCTAGTAAGATTAAATTAATATTAAAGATTTGGACATGGAGTGGCCTAATATTAGAAGTGAACTTTTTTTGGAAATTAAAAGATTTTACTTCCAATAAGGTAGAAACTACCTTGTAAAACTTTATAAAAATATCAATTACTATTTTAGAGAGTTTGAAGACCATTTAATTAAAAAATGGTGACTTTTATAAAAAGGCAAACTGATGAAAATACTTGACAGTGTTATAAAAAGGACTTTTGGATAAGTTTTAAACTAACACGATGTATATTACTTTGTTTCTGCCACTCCTTTCTTTGAAGTTTCTTTGTTTTCCTCTCTTCCAACTTTTGCTCTTTTGTTCTTCTAGTTTAGCATACTTGTGGCATGTGAATTTTGTATTTTGAATGTATTTCCTTTAAGTTTTCTATAATATCTTGATAATGTTCCTCGCTACCCTCTAATTATTGTTATATAACAATACATATCACTCTAAACTCCTTTGTACATTGTCTTTCTCTACACTCTCATCTTCTTCATAAATCAGGTAAGTTTGCTTAATTTACCTTATTGATAGTCATTAAATGTTTAGACCTTTAGAGTTCCTACTATGTTTCCTTTTAGTTAGTTGATGTTCCAATTTATTTTGAATATGAAGCTCTCAATTAGGTATAGTTTCTTTACTATCATTATTTCCCATCTACCATGAATCATATATTGACAGAGTATCCATGCCTCCCATTTTGTGTTATATAATCTTTAATAAGATAAATTATACTATGTTTTGATAGAAGTTTAAATGTTCTTTTGAGTATTTATTAGATGATTATCATATGTATATATGCTTAGAATTATGTTATTATTAATGATTGTTTATATTCTAAGTGTTTGTATGGTTTTGAGCATGATTTGGATTTTAATTTTATGTTTCAAGAGGTGTTAAATGTGTGTTTGAGTGTATGGAAATAGGAAATTGAAGAAAAGAGAAAAATTGGAAATATAGAAGCAGGCCATGGTCGTGACTTGTCTTGTCATGATAGTGATAGAGAGCGCAGACAGTTATTCCAACGAATTTAAGATTTTCCAGCACGTGACTCTTTTTGAAATTTTAACTTTTTGAGGTTATTTTTAGAACCAAATTAAGTGGTTAAAACCTAGAAAGAATCCTATAAGCCTCAAGAGATATTTAATAACATAAAATAATCAAAAAAGAGCATCCATCATCTTCCAAAGTGAGAGAGCAAGAAGGAGGAGCAAGAAGAGCAATCCAAAAATTCCAGATTTCATCTTTGAGATCAAATCAAGTTCCTTCTTTCTTTCCTTTGTTTATTTAATAAACTTATGTGTAACTTGGATTTGAATAAGTTATTCATGTTTAGGATGCTTTAATTATCATATTTGGATTTGTTCTTGAGTTGTGTTGTACTTGATTGTTGTTGATTTCAATTCAATTTTGTGGTATTATGATGTTTAGGTATGCTAATACTTCAATAATAAATCGAGAGAGTGAGTTAAAAGTAATCTGATTAGGTTGGGTAACGAGATTTAGTGACCTAATAAGTCTCACAAATATCAAATTGGTAATCATACAAAGAGAGATCTTATATGAAAACCCGATTATTCGATAGATTACTTAAGAACTAGTTGAAAATGTTAGGTAGATTTTGTAAATCGATAGGTTCCAAAATCTATAACTTTGTAATCAATTAGGATTAATTAATTTCATCTTGAGAAAGAGTAGTCAATCCATTAGAAGAGCTAGAATCAACACACAATTGAATCAATAGTAGTTAGGGAGCAAAATAATGATAGAATGAATCATAATCTTCATCCTTGATGTTCCTCACATATTTGTGGTAACTCATTTGTTATTTGGTTATTTGCTTAGTTTTATTTAATTTTATTAAAATTTTGATATTTTATTTTCATTCAATTCATATCTCGATATTTTAGACAAAGTTAGGTTCACTTAGTTCTAACTATTTTCTAGTGGGATCGACACCTTTAATATTACAAGTTTATGATCTGTATACTTGCGAATATTGAGGGTTTTATTAGAAGTAAAACTTGCTTAACAAGTTTTTGGCATTGTTACTGGGAAAGTAGTTTAGCACTTTTTAAATTCCTTTAATCTAAGAAATTGTTACCCTTTCTTATTATTATGGTACCCAATCACATGAAACTAAAAAAAAAGAGTTTGGACGTAAAGTAGAAGACACATTAATCAAGACATCATAAAGTAAGAATGAGACATTTGAAGAGTTAGACACCAAGAAGCAAAAGAAAGAAGATGGTAAAGGAAATAAATCACGGAGAGCAAAGGACACTTACGGACCTTATGAGGATAGAGTTCAATGCCTATCATCAAGGAATTACATGACCACTAGTGAAAGCGAGCACGTTTAAGATCAAACCAGCATTATTGAACATACTGCAAACCAACGTGCAATTCTATAGGATAACCAATGAGGATCCTAATGCTCATTTGAATAATTTCTTAGAGATTTGTGACACCTTTCGATATATGGGGATGTTGGAAGATGTTGTTAGGATGAGGTTCTTTCCCTTCACACTCAAGGATAGAACCAAGGCGTGATTGAATTCTTTCAACCCAGACAACATCACAACTTATAAGCAGTTGGTGCAAGCTTTTCTAGATAAGTACTTCCCTATAAAGAAGATAACAAGATTGAGAAAGGAAATTATCAATTTCTAGTAAAACAATAGGGAGTCTTTATACAAAGCGTGGGAGCAATATAAGGAGCTACAAAAGAATTTTCCTCATCATAACCTACCCAACGAATTCCTATTACAAACCTTCTACAATGGAGTTATTCCACCAAGAGGGGCATCATAGATGCAGCTGCTGGTGGATCATTCATAAGGAAAACATATGAAGCGGCACATGATCTGTTAGAAGAGATGGCATACAATAGTTGTCTTTGGATTTCGGAACGAAGTACACAACAGTCAACATTCTGGGTTCCAAAAGGAATGATTACTATAGATTCAAAGATAACATTGTAGGCTGAGATCGACAACGTAACCAAGCAATTGAACAACCTGAAAGCCACATCTTCCTCTCCATTGAAAGTAATTTAGTATGAATTCGAGTTAAGCAAACAAGAGAGTCATATCACAACTGATTGCTTCCAAGTGGAAAACAACAATATGGGGCATTTCAACCTCAATGGAGAACAATTTGATCAGGGAAGTAATCATTGTTATTTGAACACGTACAATCTGGGGTGGCAGAACCACCTAGATTTCTATTGGTTAAACAATGCAAGAACTCACATGGGACATCAAGACCTATTAGGATGTTAGCAAGATGAGTCCAGTTCATGGGATTCTAGGCCCAAAAGTGACTGGAAGGGAAGTTTGAGTAAGTAAAGAAGATCTGCCTCTTTTATTCATAACCTGGAGGTTCAAACGGGCTAACTTTCCATTGAATTTTGTAAGAAAAGTGTAGAAAACTTTCTGAGCAACTTGTAAGTAAATCCAAGAGAGCAATATAAGGCTATCACACTTAGGAGTGTGAAAGAGTTAGAAGAACCAGTAGAAAGACAAGATAAAACCCATTTTGTAAAAGACTAAGAGAAGGAGAAAAAGGATGAAGATAAGAATGAGGACCCTCCTTAGATTCCTCCTCCACCTTACCCACCAAAAATACCATTACCACAAAGACTTCAGAAGAACAAATTGGATATACAATTTGCAAAGTTCTTGGAAAAGCTAAAGAAATTGCAAATTCTCTTGTCTTTTATGGAAGTGTTAAAACATAAGCCTACTTACAAAAAATTTCTCAAAGACACATTATCAATGAAACGAACTTAGGAAGATAACCAGATGATAGCCATGACAGAAACTTGTAGCACTGTAATTACCAACCACATGCCCTCATAGTTGAAAGATCCAAGTAGTTTTACAATCCCTATATAGTTTGTAATTTAGAGATTTCAAAATGTTTGTCTGACTTATGCATAAGTATAAACCTTACACCTTTGTCAATTTTTAGGAAACTAGGGTTAAGAGATGTGAAGCCAGCATCTATGTGTATTCAGTTGGTAGATCAATTGATAAAGAAACCATTTGGTATGGTGGAGGATGTATCTATAAAAGTGGACAAGTTTATCATTCCTGTGGGTTTTGTTATGCTAGACTTTGAAGAGGATTGAAATTGTTTGCTAATCTTTGGTTTACCATTTTTGGCCACTAGAAAAGGTTTGGTAGATGTCTATGAAGACAATCTCATCCTTCAGATTAGATATGAATAAGTGAAATTTAACATGAATAAGTTATTTAAGAATCCAAAGGAGGACAACTCTGTAACACACCACCTTTATACCTGACATCCTGATGATATTCGGGAACATACCCTATGAAAGTGGCGTGTTAAGACAATCAGAAAGTATTCATTACTAATTTTTCAAGCATCACGTGCATTTTTAAGCAAACCAGTAATAATTTTAGCCAATTTCATTTGTAAACACATTTTAAGCAAATCAATATTCAATTTGGAGCATTTCATTTTCGAAACATATCTAGTCATAAATATCATTACAATACAAAATTCAGAAATATAATAAACAACAACTGCGGAATATAGATTTTAACACAAAATGACTGAAGAAATATACAGGTGCAAATTGATCCTGACTCATATATGATATCAGTGGCTATACTCCAATTTGTCTAATTGGATATCTCCTCTGAACCTAAAAAGTCTCGTTGCAATTTTGGTGAGTTTTATGAACTCAGTGAGCGAACTATCATCGATGTACTCACTCATATCAACATAGAACAATTCACAATTTGCATTTAGTTCACAGATAAATCACATTAACATATACTGAACATTTCTTCCCATTTCCTCATGTTTCACAAATACAATTTGTATGCAATAATTCACGTTTTTATTTCAAAACAATCCATACAATGCACTTCAATCACTCATATTACATATATCATTTTGTTATGCAAATGCTCATGAGACTCCACTTTCATTGTTAATTGTTATGACTGAGTACCTTTTTAACTGTCCCGTATCCATTGTGGATGTCAGGCTCGTTGATAACAGTCCCATATCTGTTGGAGATATCGGGCTCATTTCACATAGTGAGCCTGAGGCTTTTAATCACATTATAAACTTTAAGCTCTTTTTCTCAGTCACTCTGGTCATAACTGCTTTTATCTAATCATGAATATCATGTAATAAAATGCATGAGTTCACATATATGCTGTCAGTCACTTTTATTCAGTACACATTCTCTTTTCACATTTTCATCGAACAATGGTCCAGCATTCAACGTTTCGTTGAGAGCACTAATTTCTTTCTCATTCATATTCAATGAAGCACTTCCAATACATTCACAATTATCAAACTCCTCGAACTATTAATGTCTGGAATTGTCTCAATATTATGAACAGTTCAATACAAAAATTTAGACAGGAACAATCAATCAATATGAGACCAACTAGGTTGACTCACAATATGTTCTAGATTAGCATTTGCCTTCATAATCCGGAAACGTCTGGACGGTGATGATCAATCTTGTGTATCTATGTTCAGGCAATACACACATTTATACACATTACTAATTTGTACAATCACATAAGTATTCAATCGTACACATATATATATGTGTGTAATGTATAATGCATGCTCAATTTGACTATTCTGGGTATATTTCATTTATTAACATTTCTTGATCGATTAACATCATCATTAGTGTATAACTTACACTTAGGTTCATAGCTCAAATGTACTTGACTAAATTTTAATATCCTCAATCAATCATTCACTAAAATTATTCTAGCATTATATGATCACATAATATCCAAATTCTCATTCATTCATACTTAATTCACATTACCCATCTTCTTTGAATCACATTAACATTCATAGAGTCACTTTCATTCTTATAGCATCTCCAAATTTCCAAATTTGAATACTTGATATCTAACAATCCGTTCTTAAGTTATGACCTCAATTATCACCCTAAACATATCACATATTTAATCACTTAATTCATCATCAAACTAGGTTCATTTCAAGTCTCATTTAAGCCTAAATTATTGGACCCCAAATTTCTTATAGAATCCTTTTAAAATTCTTTTTAATAAATTAGCAAGTATGAGAATAAGTTACAATTTATGAATCACCAATTTTTGGAGTTTGATAAGATATATTATGGATTTTAGTGTAGAAGTATAGAATTAAAATGA
>JAOQMS010000009.1:2700711-2733307 GCA_027563885.1 Erythroxylum longipes | reverse complement strand
AGTAGTATCAAAACATAGCAATCCCTATACAAGATAACTTTGATGACCTCAAGTCAAAGGATCACTTATACAATCATTACAATGAGAATTCCATGGACATATAAGTAATGTTCTAAATAGATTTCTCATATCAGGTCTGTTTAGTGAACTTATTTTCTAACAAGCACCCACACGTTTGTTTAAATATCTCTATACTTTAGCCTATGAGATCAACTACTTCCTTCACAAGGAAAAACATAACATATGCTAGTCTTTTTACGTTCTATTAATGTCCAATCTTAATAGAACAATGACTAGGAACTCTTAGGAATATTATATAAATGCAATATGAATCTCATAATTATAATCTCATTATAATTTCATTTGTAATGTACAATTATTCCATGGACTTTATCGTATACATCTAAACATATACAAGATAAAGAACGCCTTTAAATAATTTGTCACTAAACTACAACCAAAGCGATTGGCTATAGGGTATAAACTAACATATGTTTCTACTAAAAAATTTTCTGACTTATATGCACTTGTTGTTAATTAATTATTTAGTGTTTCTATTCCTAGTAATGTGCAGGAAGCTTTGAATGATCCAAAATGGACTAAGGAAATGAATGAAGAGATGGAGGCCTTACAAAGGAACTCTACTTAAGACCTTGTTTTCCTACCTGAAGGAAAGAAAACAATTAGGTGTAGATGTGTATTTACTATGAAAGTCAAGGTTAATGGGAGCATAGACAAATATAAAGCAAGGCTAGTTGCAAAGGGTATACATAAAGTATGGAGTAGATTACTAAGAGACCGTTGCACCAGTGGCCAAGTTCGATATAATTCGTATTCTCGTCTCTATTGCAGCAAATCGGGAACGGCCTTAAAGAAGTTGGATGTTAAAAATGTTTTCCCCAACAGAGATCTAAAAGGAGTATACATGGAGTTGCCACAAAGTGTGAATCTTGGTTCTTCAAATAGAAATAAAGTTTGCAAGTTGAAAAAATCATTATATGGGCTCAGGAAATTGCCTAAAGCCTGGTTTGGGAGATTTTCAATGACAATGAAAGCTTTGGTTATAAACAAATTAATGCAGATCACACTTTGTTTATAAAACACAAAAGAGGTAAAGTAACAGTTTTAATTGTGTATGTTGATGATATGGTATTGATAGGAGATGGTTGTGAAGAGATGAAGCTCCTATAGTAACACATAGCCAACGAATTTGAAATGAAGGACCTAAGACAACTTAAATACTTCCTAGGTATTGAGGTAGTAAGGAAAGATCAACAAAATTTTCCTCAATAAGGAAAGATCAAGAAATTTCTCTTTCACAAAAACAATATGTACTTGAACTTTTGATTGAAACTAGAATGCTTACTTACAAACTAGCTGAAACGCTTATGGAAACAAACCATAAGCTTGGAATTTTCACAAATCAAATTCCAATAGATATAGGACACTATCGAAGGTTAGTTCGGAGGTTAATTTATTCATCTTACACTAGGCTAGATATAGCGTATGCAATGAGTGTTGTTAGTTAATTTATGCATCAAGCGAGTGGAGAATATATGGATGCAATATACCAAATCTTGAGGCACTTGAAAGGCTCTCTAGGAAAAGGTTTATTCTTCTCAAAGAATAGTGTTTGCAACATTGAAGGATACGCAAATATGGATTGGGCAAGTGATCAAATAATCAAAAAATCTACATCTGGTATTTTACTTATGTGGAAGGAAATCTTGTAACTTGAAAAGCAAGAAACAAAAGGTTATCGTAAGGTCAAGTGTAGAAGCTGAGTTTTGAAGTATGACTCATGGAATACATGAATTATTATGGATTAAGCATGTTAATATTTGGGGATTGAACATACAAAACCTATGAATCTTTTATTGTGATAATAAGGCTGCTATTAAGTGTAGTTGTATCTCTCTATATTGCCTCCATATGATAGAGAAGAATGTTCTAAAATTTTTACAAAAATATCATTGTTTAACAATAACAAACCTTCCTTGCATGTGTTGGTTGCTCCCATTTTATTTCTGCTCAATTATGCATGAAATTAGCTACTTTGAATGGTACTCTTGTAAGCCTTTTCAGGGAACTAATTCTCACCCGTGAGCCACAAAATCTTGTCATCTTCACAAACATATTAATAAGTACCATATTCACAATTATTTCCTTTTTCGTACATCCACGATCTGCTTTCTAAGATAAATGCTACACTTTCCTTTTTGATTTAAGTGCCCTAGGAATTGTCGGTAACTATTATGCCAGCTTAAGAATAATTGTCTTCTTTGATTTTAAATCACTGGATCACTTAGCAGCTTTTAAAGGTATCCTAGCAATTTTATTCCTTCTCTTGTCAACTAACTTGGAAAAATTATAACATATTTCTGCAGCCAAGGGACATGGAATAGGTTGACATATATCCTTACTTTTACAAAATTAATATGACTCTATATTTGATGCATGTGGCATATGTGCCTCATCATAGCGTTTTTCATTAATCGTATATGCCTGCTGATATTGGCAAATATCAACCGAAAAGAAAGTCTTTCATATTAAATAATATTTTTAGTTTTATTATAAAGACTTCATAGTGCATATTCATTCGTTACATGCGATGTATGATAATCAAACCAAATTGATAAAGCTGACGTGTGTAAATTCCTACTGCCGGCGTTTATCGATTCGGGCTGGTTCAACAAGATGAGAGGCTAAAGGGGTGGTTGTGGTTCCTTTTCATACGCCAAATATACAAACGCTTTTTGGTCTACGCCGTCGCTTACTGTCTTACATGGCAGATTGTACCGTCTCGCCGACGTCGGAGTCTCCGTACGACCTCCTTTTAACGTCGATCATCCTGATTCCCGTTTCTCATTATGTCCTTTTCTTTTTCGCGATTCTTCTACTCTTTCTCTATAACTTTTTGGAGATTCACTTCCTTCGCCACTTGCTCAAAGGCTTCCGAGGCGACCTTGTAACCATCACCTGCAACTTTTCCTCCGACCTCTACTGCTCTGTCGTTTCCTCTTGCCGGATTCTTCATGGAAGGTTCCGATTCGCGCAAGTTTTCTGGATAACTGAATGTATGTGACCTGTCCTTAGGACTGATTATGTCCTTTTTTTTTTTTTTTCCTTCTATGAAATGTAGGTATAGCCCTACTCCTTGGCTCTCTAGTCCTCATCTCCAAACAGCGTTTTTGAGTCTGTTTGCGAAGTCTCCTAACTTCAGTTACAGGAGGTTAGTCTGTTACTTCTTAAGTCTCTGCTGTTTACACATTTCTTCAATGTTCCTGAGTTATATTCTAAAATCATGTGTAGTAGCAAAATAAGTGAGAGTATACTGATGTCTTGACTTTTGACCTGATAATTGCAATAGTTGTGGAATAACACTGGTATTGATGATAATTGGGGTATTCTTCTTTTACTTTTAGTATGTGGATTAAAATAAAAAATTGTTCGTTTTGAATGTTCAGGGAGTTGTTCCATGCATCTGACGGCGGAACAATTGCGTTGGACTGGCTATTGTATTCTGATGGTTAGTATCTTCAACTTTTTGGGCTTTTTAGAAAATGTTATTATTATTTGTGATATTTTCCGTCAAATTTTTTCAGTTATTCATTCCATTTCGTTTACATGTTGCTATAGAATTCTTGTTGCTTTCCTTTTTCTATGTGAAGATTTTGAATTATTTGCTGGCAGCATATGTGGTTTTAAGATCGATAACAACTCATGATCTTCCTGTTCGTTGTTACAGTTTTCTTAGAAAGGTTCTAGAATAGCAGGAATAGATCCATTCACTTGAATCAAATGACATACTATTACCACAAATGTGTCCTGAGTTACAGTCTTCTTAACTTTTTATACTTGGGACTTTCAGAAAATAACTGTAACATTTGATGAAGCAGAGGATAGACTAAAGTCAGAAATGAAATAGTCAATGTTATGGATTTTGATTTGTTGAGGAAAATTTTTTTTTTTCGTTTAAGTTAAATACCCTAAAGAAATATTGCCATATATGACCTTTCTTCCGTCATCCTTGACCTGGTTATTTGATTGCTTCATATCTCTGTTTTACAGTTAAAGAAGATACCTCCTCTATGAATGAGACCATTCTACCGAATGATAAAGCTCCAGTTGTGATAGTGATACCTGGCTTAACTAGTGATTCGGCTGACGCTGTAAGCATCTCTTTTCCTTCCTTTTTATTGTAACTTGTGGTCTTCTTATCTAGACTTAAATGGGAACTTGAACTAAACTGCAAGTTGTATGAAGCAATTTGCTTGAAATCGGTCCATATGAATTTTCTATTCTCACTAACCCACTAAGAATCATTTAAGCTGCAGGTTCTTATGTTTCTCCTATATTGAGTGAATTTCTAAGTATGAAACTCCTTGTATGATCTCCAGAAAACCTGGTTACCTGTTCTAATT
This sequence comes from Erythroxylum longipes, assembly GCA_027563885.1. Taxonomy (NCBI): domain Eukaryota; kingdom Viridiplantae; phylum Streptophyta; class Magnoliopsida; order Malpighiales; family Erythroxylaceae; genus Erythroxylum; species Erythroxylum longipes. The sequence continues at coordinate 2,728,883 of JAOQMS010000009.1, read as the reverse complement.
AACTTTCTTGTAATGCTATCTATACTTTATAAGGAAAGAAGCTAATTTGTATAGTTTCCTTCTTTTATGATTTTTTTCCTTTAAATTCCTTTTCATTCTTCATCTCTCACCCAAACAATGCTCTTGTTTCTGACTTGGCTATTGTTGATGTTAGGATGGTGCTTTTCCTTCTTGATTAGCTCTTTTCTATATTATGATGGTGCTTTTCCTTCTTGATTAGCTAGCAGTAAGGAAATGAAGTAAATTGTCTTCTGTTTCTTGACCATGGTTCCTTTTAATCCATGTGATAAGCTAGTTACTCATATTCACCAAGTCATATCATCTCAGAGATTATACTTTTCCAAGGCAAGATATGGAATATAGGTGTCAATTTATCTATAAAGATCCCTGTAATGCATATTGTTGTAAGATATGAACATGGTTGATTAAATGCTCAAATTAGTACTAAGACAAGTGATTATTATCATAAATTTTAAATTTTCGAAGTATTGTTGGATGATTTTCTTTGTCAAATTTGAATTTAGGATTCATCTAGAATTCAAATTATCTCTATGTCAATTGAGCTATAACCTTTCATTTTTTCTACTTAACCTTTTTTTGTGATATACTTTATTCTGAGACAAATATATTGTCTACCAGTATGTAAGGCATGTTGCTTTTAAGATGGCAAGACATGGTTGGAATGTTGTTGTGAGCAATCATCGCGGACTTGGAGGGATATCAATAACTGTAAGCATAAACTTGAGATTGTTATTCACAAAATGTTTTATCTCTCTTTTCACTCTCTCTTTCTCAAAACTTTATGGAAAAGGTTGTCCACTCATGCAATTAGCTCATACATCATATGACTAGTAAATCTCGGGAAAGGGGAAGAGAAAGGAAACTGTGGTGCTGGGTTATCTTTTGCAGTACTACATGGCTTGATAGAGGGTTCTATTTTCATTTTGTTCTATTTTGTGGGAAAAGGAAAGGGTTTGCAATCAAAATTAAAGGCTTATTTACCGTTTTGCTTATCTAGGGAATGATGAGCCTTCTAAAGTTTTTAGTTCATATGAATAAATGGTTCTATGCTAGACTTTGTCATGACATGAATTTCTTACTATTTAAGTAGTAGCTTGGCTTATAAATATTGTTTGCAATTTGTTGATTGCATTTATTCTTTGTATATTGGAAAGAAACTAAAACATGCATAATTACTTTTTCATAATTGTGCTGACAAGTTCTCTTTTTATAAATATATATGATCAGTCTGATTGCTTCTATAATGCTGGGTGGACGGAGGACATACGAAAAGTCATTGGTCATGTTCACTGTTGCTATCCAGAAGCTCCTTTATATGCTGTTGGGACTAGTATTGGTGCCAATATCCTGGTATAATAATCCCTACTTTCCATTTTTCATGTAATTTCATTGCATGCACCTACTTTTATAGATCCATGTCTCTATTTTTAAGTCCTATGAATGAAGCAAGTATTAAGGAGATCAATAGAGCTACTATTCAGACATTGTGGCATGAATATGAACTGTGCTTTAAAATTTTATTGGCTCTACTGAGTTATTTGACAGAATACTTGCATCGTTCTATTAGTACTTATGTAGAGGACTTTTTCCCTCAAATGCAATAGGGTACTGTTCTAAAAAGAGAGGGAGGGGGAGAGATTCCTCGGAGTCTTGGAAAACTCTGATAATTTAAGAAGATACTGATAGACATATTTGGTTCCTTTGGTGTTGAAATGAGTTAATTTTGGGCTGTCTAGCAGCAACTAAATCCATACAAGCTAATTTATAACTTAGATTTGGCATGGACATATGCTCAAAAGCTATCCAAAAGCAGTCGATTTTGATTGCACTCATTTCTCTTAAGTGGATGTGTCAAATTATTTAAGTACTCTTGTTGAGACCAACAACAAGATTGTTATATGCCTTACTGATCTTGTATTGAGTGCTATTTGATTGTTTGCATGTCCATAGTTTGTATCTAGGACATTTTTGCTGAGTAGTCGGAATTTCAAAGCTCTGGATATGTACAATTTGTGTTAAGACAAAGTTCTTGCTCTAGGTGAAATATCTTGGAGAGGATGGGGGTGGTATTCCTCTAATAGGAGCTGCAGCTATCTGTTCTCCTTGGGACCTTTTGGTAAGAATAACTCATTTTATGATTTGTTGTCATTTCAGTTGTCTATATTTTGGTGAATATAATCAAGTTCCAAGAGTATTAGTTCACATTTGTATATCCTTTAACGCGGGGCTATTTTCGCTAGAATTTACGTCATTTGTTCTTATTATTTTCCTTTTTATTGATATGATATCATAATCTCATATTCAACTAGTTGACCCCTGAATTGGTGGACTATCAGTGATGCTTACAGTTTCAGTTCATGTAGGTCGGTCTATTTTGGGTTTACACCTTCATATCCCATACCACTTGGGGGGTTATTTTTAATAGGATTATATGTCATGAAATGGGCATTAAGTATACATTAGTTGCATTTTGGAAATATGGAGTGGTTTTAGGAACGTGTGACATGAACAAGCTATTTTGGTGTTTGTTCATACCCTTTAGATCACCATGCTCTTATGAATGATTTGTCATAAGTAGTTTTGACCATGTTTGTGAGCACAATTTACATAAAAGTTCTTGACCTACGACCTAATCATCTCAAATAAATAATTGTTTGAGTATTAGATCAAGGTCAGGAGATCCTTCTTAAAATAACAATTTATTAGCATAAAAAGCAAGCTATTAGTTGGAGTTATATTGGGAGTTTTAGGAGTTCCTATCCCTAAATGTTTGTAAAATGTCATACCTGATTGACTTACAGATATGTGACAGGTTCATAAACCGCAGACTCACACAAAAATTCTATGACAGAGTTTTAGCGGTTGGCCTTAAAGGTTATGCACAACTGTACGTGTTCATCAACTCTTACTAACTTTTTTCAATTGAGTTTCTCAAAATGTGAGCGACATTAGCTTATTAAGAGTATGGCACAGTATTTTTGTTCATGATTTTTCTGGTCATTTAATCTGTACTTGCAGGCATCAATCTGTTTTGTCTCGCCTTACAGATATGGATAACATCAAAAAGGTAATTTTTCTTGTTCCTTTTCTTTTTCAGGTATGAATCCCTTAAAATTGAATGTATCCCCTAACTGAAGCAGGTTATTCCAATATCACCAGTATCAATTATGAGTGAAGTGATTGATCTGTAATGGTAATGGGGTGAGTGAAATTACCACTTGGAAATGGACTAACTTTGGCCTGTATTTATTTTCAATGATGCTTTCATTTTAAAAAGGTTAACATTAGTGTAATCTTCCAGGCTACTATTTTCTTAACAGTTATTGGCAAGCTGCTTCTATGATCAAATATTTCTAGCAAATGAGAGAGCTACTCTTGTATGACTGAGTACTTGTAAACCACACAGGTGGTGTCAAGGATTCTTACCTGCTTTTGTGCGCAACAAATTGTGTGGCTTAGTAGGGAATCTCAGATTTACTTCAAAAAACTGATTGTGATAAACTTTCTTCCTAAAATTGGGTATATAACCTAGTAGGTCAAAATGAGTCATTTACCACATGAAAGGTTAACTATCAACTTCTTCCTTTCTAATGGATCAGTTGGCTGATTGTAAGGGCCTGTAATTTGTCCCATTCTAGCCATGATGGTATATCATCTTGAGTTTCTATCGTCCTAACTTACCATGATGGATGAAGCTTTTCTGGTTATTGAGCTAAGTGTCCCATGGGTCAGTGACAGAAAAACCCTGTGGTGCATGCATATTTACGTAAACTCCATGTAACTTTAATTATTTCTCTTGTTATGATGTCCTGTATTGAACAAAGGACCACCCGTGTAATTAGTCCCCTTTGTGATAAAATATTCCATTGTTAGCTATCTAAATGCTTATTGTTACATTGCTGAAATGTATTAAAATGTAAGATTAAGGAAATATCCTGTAGTTTTAACTCTATCTTGAACCAAAATGCATATCTTTTAGGTTATTATTCTATGGTTAATGTATGGAACTTGTGCAACTGGTGGTATTTAGTGTTAAACCTCATGTTTCCTTGAAGCAATTCTATCTTAGTTTGACAATGTAAATAAACTGATTGTCATGACTTGCTGTTAGCAAGATTTGTGGCTTCTACTTTTCTACAAGCTTTTGCAAAGTCATTTAATTTGTGTTTAGATGGTATCTTGTCTCCAAAGTATATGCTATAAATCCAACTTAGAAACCTTGTTTCTAGAATCATGTCTTCTTCTATGAGTTCACAAATTGCAGATCTATCTCCATTTACATGTCATCTGATGTCTTTTAGTTTCTCTTAGTCAAAAATCAGTAAAACTAGCTCTTTATTTAGATCCATGTCTTGGATATAACTTCGTGAATGATTTTTGTTAATGTCGTTTAGCAGCAGCCATGCCAAAATCCTAAGACTTCCAAATATTGATAAAAATGCTAGTACAAAAGCATATATAAGTCCAGGATGTCAGATTTTATGCATGAATACACACCACTTTGGCTTTTCTTTTAGAAGTAAACATTTTTCCTTGATAATTTCGAATTTTCGCTACAAAAACTACAGAATATATATTTTTGACCAAGATTTTAAATTGTGGATTGGGGGTTATTTTGCTATTGTAGATGACATGGATGCAAATGTGGCAAATTGCTGTAATGGTCCCTAGCACAACCACAATATTGCAACTAAAATTGTAGTTACATTTCCCAATTTAAAATACTGTTCTTGACATACTTCAAATTACAGTTTTCATTTTTAAGGAAATCTGCCAAATAACATTAATAGTATCCAGTCATATATTCTAAATATGAAGATAGATTAATGTGTATAAGAATTTAGAAATTAGATTTGAAACCTAGATTGATTGCATTATCTTAGGATTGATTAGTGTAATTTGTGAGCATCCTAAAAATACTGCTAGAAGATAATGCCTTTGTATGGTCCTGATCAATAGACAATCTTATCCCTGCAGGAACATTTCATAATTAGGTTTTTTAAGTTAGCTTGGAACTGTCTTTCTCAACTCGAGAAGGCTATAGTAAATAAGTTGTTCCATCGTCATCATGAGCTATTGTTGTTTTTTTTAAAAAAAATTCTTGAGAACCCAATTTCTTTATTGGTTCCTCCACAATCAACTCAATTTAACCCTAATTTGTTAAAAGCTAGTTGCCTAACCCTTTCCCTGCATCACTTATTTGCCTGATGTGCACTATGTCCTTTGACCTTCTAGTCAATGAAAAATTTTTTGTCCATAGATGTGAATAAGTACTATTTTGTGCTCATCTCTTGCTGATGTGTAAACAGTTGATGTTTCAACTAAGTATTACTGCTTATTGTAAATGTTAATTGGATTTGAACATTTCATTTATGTACTAAATTGGCAAGATAGAACAAGCATTTGACAATTAATTACCAAGACATGTGTCTTATGTGTGTATATCTGGTCATAGGAATCTAGTTGTCCTTTGTGTTTTGCAGTCATGTTCTGTTCGGGACTTTGATCATCATGCAACTCGAGTTTTGGGGAAATTTGAGGTAAAAGCTATTGATTGATTCTTACCTTTTCTGTAAACGATTCTTCTGGTTAACTGCCGATTCACTTGAAAGGTTGACTTGTTTGCCAGACAGTTGATACGTACTATAGGCATTCCAGCTCTGCTAATTTTGTTGGAAATGTTTCGGTGCCTCTTTTGTGTATCAGTTCTTTGGATGACCCAGTTTGTACAAGGGAGGCAATTCCATGGGATGAGTGTCGGTATGGAACAAGTTTATCTTTAACTTCTTAGATTTCTGGTTTTTTGCGGTATTATTTGAGGTTTCATTTCAGAAGATTCCATTTGAAGCCTTCTATTTCCACAAACTTCATTGTTGCCACTCAAAATTCGTCAACATGGGAACAGAAGTGTGTGGTAGGCAGACAGATCTGGGCACATCTTTTCATGGCACATATTTAGGGACAGGTTGGATTGGGTTGGGTTAGCAAACCGGCCAACTTGATATGACTTTCTTTCTCCTGTAACATGTCATTGCCTTTGCAACCTGTTTTCTCATTCTCCCTTATGAACTCTAAAACCCACCATACCTAATTAAAACTCTACCTCCTGTATCCTGCAACAAATTTCTTCTTCGTTTTGCTTTTCTGCATCTTGGTTTAGACCCTAAAAGTGGATTGATTCCTGTTTTGTTCATGGCTCTCTCTTCTCTCTCTTCTGCTTTCCTGCAAAATTCCGTTGTTGAAACCCATCTCTTGCAATAATCTGTACAGTTAAACACTTCTACTTACTTCCTGCAAAGTTCCAAGTTGTTGAAAGCATCTGCTGCTCCTCCACTTTAGGCTATTTAACTGTCTACTGCCTTCACCATTCAACTCAAGAGTTCTCTTCCTACTTCTACTGTGCTTAATTTCGTGAGTATTGCAGTTGAATTATTGAGCATACTCAATAACTTAAAAAGGGTTTCTTGATGTTTGCTTTTACTTTTAGACTACATGGATTCAAGTTATAGGTTTTCAAGGCTACTCATTTTCCTTGGACTACTAGGTTTTCAAATAAAGCAACAAAAATTAGAAAATTAGGAATGCTAACAGTAATGGATCTCATTGAGTCTCATGTGAGATGCTAAATAGGAGTTTGGATGGCTAATGAGAGCTAAAATTGATAGTTTTCTTATGTAATCACTAGTTTTCATTATGTAGTTACTCCATTATATAATGAAATGGAGTATTTGACATAGACCAAGAGTATTATCGTACTTGGACAATGAAGTGATATCCTCTAGGACTAATGACTTTAAGGCATAAGTAAGTAAATATTGAAAAAAAACTATTTAAAATAATTTGGATTGGATCGGGTTTACAGGGATGGATGGGTCATGTTGGGTTGGGTTTTGGACAGCCCTAGTAACAATCACATTGATTAGCATTCCATTATTTGTCCATCAACATCACAAGGTTGATGCCATAATTCTTCCAGTCTACTGCAATCAGCTTGAAGTTCAAATATTTTATTTGAGCTTCTTGATTACAAGCTATCAATATGGACAACTATTGGAAAGCCTCATTATTGTTGCTTACATGAATTGATTTTAAAGCATTTAAGGGTGGCACTCCTTTTATGCTTTAACAAGATTTCTAAGTGTTTGCTTATTTAGTCCAAAACTCTTTCCCCTGTCTTCTTTTATCAGTTAGTTGGCAGTAAGACAAAGGCTTCGAACAAGGAATAGGTGCCATGGTATTCAAACAACCTTATGTTTACTATGTCAAATGGCTACTGAATCAAATGCTCATTTTTTTCAATGCCCTTACTCTCACGTAATTTGGTCTAAAATCCTGCATCTGATGCATTTAGATTGTAATGAGAGGGAATGGCCTCTTTTTGTGGGTTGGGCTGTTGAGATGGCCAAACTTATGAAGCAGGATGCTTGCATATTCTAAACAGCCTTCATTTGGTCCCTCTATGCTATCTGGAGGGAAAGGAACAACAGGCTTCACAAAGGCCTAGCCATGGACTAATATGCAATGTTAGCAAATACAATCTTTTGAATTAGAGAAATTCTTATGTCAAACAAAGCACGTCTTGGAGTCACAGCCCAAATGAAGATTAGTTGGGAACTTGACTTGAACTTGTAATTAAAGGCCTCCTAATTCTGTACACCTCCCTTCTAGTTTGTCTTATTGTCTTATTATGTAGCAAGTTGATGGGATCCCTTTTAAGGGTTTATTATCATACACTCTACCGTTGAAAACATAAAGCTTAGTGAATACAATTGCTTCATTTTCCCCCAAAAAAAAGAAAAAAAAGATTTCTAAGTGTTTACATCAGTTTATATAAACATTAAATGCTTTATTTGTTGTAGGGCAAATGAGAATATAATCCTTGCTACCACCCATCATGGAGGACACCTGGCTTATTTTGAAGGACTAACTGCAAATAGTTTGTGGTAATATATCCCTCACCTTGTATCAGCGTTTCAATACTTATTCTACCGTTTACTCTTTGTATATAATTTCTAAGATCTAAAGGCCTGTTCTTCATGTGGGAGAATACCTTTTATAATGGTCACATTTGAGTATTTTCCATACAACAGATACTAAACTGGTCGCATTTGAGTCTTGTCCATAAAACAGATATTAAGAAGCAAATATTTTGTATCATGGTATTGTTCACTTGACCCATGTTTGATTTTATAGCTTACACTACCTGTAAGTACTGTAATTGCATTGAAATATATTACATTGAGTCTTCATTAAGTCTGATATTTTATCTCAAAGACAGTTGGATTTGAAGACATCTGAGATAAATCATGAAGATACTTCATGAATAGTTCTGTTTAATATAGCTAGTTATACAAGGACATACATGCATGCACATAGTAGTTTCTTTTTCCATAATAGGAGTACTTATTGTTGTGGTCTTGCTATGTAATTCTAGCTCTGAGATGAATAATTCTCAACTACTAATGCCCATTCGTAGTCATCACATTTGGTTCCCATTTGGTCTGATTATAAGCATGCTTGCTTTCTCCATCCCCTTACTGCAGGTGGGTAAGAGCAGTTAATGAGTTCTTTAATGTCCTTCACTCAAGCTCATTGAGAAACAGAAAGGTGCAAATTAGATCACTCCTATCTTTTGTTCAATACAACTATAAATCTATGCTAAGATAAACACTCCTGATTGAAAGTACAACATAGCGGCTAGTTAAGCACAAAATTTGGCCAGTTTAGGTTGCCCATTCTGGTTATTGAATACTTGGGTTTTATTTTGTTAGTTTACAATGAAATGAAATGAATTGATAAAGAAATTGATAATGTAATAAATTAAGTCTGCATGGATAGGCTATTCATGGGTTTTACATTGTTAGAGATGTAAAGCAAATTTCATGGCATTGTAAGCCTAATAAACGACCAAACAGTACTAAAAATGGTGTAATGAACTATATTACATAAGAATCAAGTTATTGCCACTTGCATCCAGAATATTTGCTACTTGGAAGAGGAACATTTTTTTTCGTATATCCACTCTGTGGTTATGTTGATTGCATCTGCTAGCCAGTATATGCGTCACTTTACTCCAACATCTTAATTCTAGTTTAAAAGCCTGATTCCTTACGTGGATTAATTCTGCTCTGAGGCTGCAACAACTAACAATGTTTTATGTTATCAATTGCAAAGAGCATCCTTATGAATGGATTTGTAAGATAGCAGTATGCTTCTGTGTTGCAGGGGAAATCTTCTAGCTGGACAATTCCACTTGAATCTTCAATTGATCAGGGACCTTACGTGAACGTTACGGAAGATGGAATGGTGACTGCAGTAGGAGACACTGAAAAGGATATTGTTGCAGAGCATTTACCTAGTGAAGATGTAAGCTGCGTTGACAAGGATCGAGACTCCGCTAAGAGCAAAATGGGTGTTCACATTACGGAACAAATGCAAAAGGAAAGTGACACAAACCATCCACGAGATCCGTGTCTGAATGTTTTGATTGATCCTGTGAGAAAACAGATAGGACAGCTCTTGAGTAGGAGTAGAGTTTCAATCTGGCTACTTGCGTACGTTGCCATCATGACATCTTGGCCACTTGTTGGTTCTGCTTTATTTCTGTTCATCAAGAAAAGGTTCAAAAACTTTTTGCCAGCTACCTTACTGAGAAGATAGCACTGGATGCACATAATCATGAGCAAGTTCCATCTTCACGCGGTGAATTATCATTTATACGGGGTTCAGAAAGTTGCTATTATAATGGTTCAATCCACTACCTCTGTAAGGATTAATGAAGATTTCACTGCATCTGATCATGTAGCAGGTAAATCGGGGATAGGACGAAATTGACTATATATAAAATCACCATGATTTATCTATGTACACTCATTACAATTGATCAGATACACAAGGTCGGTGTTAAAAGTGATGTGGCAAATAAAAAGGTTATGGTTGCCATAGTGGTGCTCAGTTATTTTTCATGTCATTCGTGAATTTGAAGGAACCATAGGCATCTAAATCCAGACATGTAATAAGGTTCTCGTTGTGAAACAATTTGATTTCTTAAGAATGCCTTCTGTCAGTAACATGTGGATTGAGATGCGTATATCAACTCTACGGCTGTTGCTGCGTTGGACAGTAATTGGGGTTCATCATATTTCGTCTTTACTATTTTCCTTTGTCCACTAAATTGCAACATCTCTTTTTTAAAATACACTGATGCTTACTCCATTGGGTTTTGCTTGGTTTTATTCCTTCAGTTTTGGACTTTCGAGTTACCTTGCACAATTTTTAGCTATTGAGCTTTACTTTTGAAATAGTCAGGAATTCTTAGTTTAATCATATTTCATTTAGTCTTAACTACGTTATTTCCAATCATGCACGCTTTTATTTTTACATTTCAATTCTCAATTGAAGTTAATCAGCTTGTAATTGTGGGTGATTAATTTTAATCAAGATTAGTTAATTGTTATTTGTGATTAATTATCCTTATTTAGTTTTTAATAGGATTCAATTGCCTTTAATTGAGTTTTCTGTGTTGTAACATCATTAATTAGGGCTTTTCTAAGTTTAAATCTATGGATTTAGTTTTTTAAATCAAGATAAGATTGAATTTAGTCTCCTATAGGATAATTAGATAAAATTTAGGTTAAAATAAGTTCAGTGTGTTGGGGTTACTTAACATGAACTACAGATAGATGGAGATTCTCATGAAGTTTTCGGAAGTTAATTGAATCTAGTTAGGATAAATGCCAATCAATCTTCAAAATATTGAAAATCAATGAAATATAATTAGAGGATATAGTCCAGTGTAGAAAACTAGATTGGTCAAGTAGACGAGTCACTAACTGGGAGACCCTAAAGCTCATCATATAACAATATAGTGTATGATTCTAGAGAACAGAACGATGACTTTCTTGAAGAGTGAAAAAGAGGTAATTAAGGACAAGAAAGAGGAAGTTATGTGCGAGGAACCTATTGTTGTGGACAAAGAACAAAAGAACAATAAAGAGAAATCCCATATATCAATTGATATAAACTATTTTTTCCTTATGGCAATATGTTTTTTTTTTTGAAGTGATCGACACTAGATTTTATGAATTTTCCAGGTATCATTAATCAAGACATATGTGAATTCTTTGCAATGTCTAAAAATATACTTTACCCCAAATTCACTATCAATCACCTCGCTTTAAATGTTAAGTCTACCTTCTTCAATGCAACCTAATCTACATTCTTATTAAGCGCAATATTCTCGCATCTTTTCATTAGAGAGTTATGATGACTCCTCTTAATATGTTTAAATCACTTAAGCTTTGTACTTAAATTTACTATTAATGTTAGCCAATCCCAACTTGTCTCTGACCACTATATTCTTAACCTTATCTCTTCTTGCAAGGTTACACATCTAATTAAGCATCCTTATCTCCTCTACCTTTAACTTATGATTATGAACTTATTTAATGGGCCTACTTCAACTTAATTGCTAAACAGTATAATTTACCTTTTAACTTGAGTGATATCTTTTTTTCATATAAAACTCTTGAGGTACCCCTCCATTTAAGCTACCTTGATTTGATATAGTGAACTATATCGTCATCTCTTTTGCCATTACCTTGGATGGTGGGTCTAAGGTATTTAAAATAACCTTTCTATGATATAACTTCTATAACAATCTTGATCTTTATATCATATGCAACTCTGCGACCAGAAAAGTTATACTCTAAGTACTCATTCTTAGTCCTACTAATTTAAAGTCCTTTGACTTTAACGTATCTCTCCAAAGTTCTTGCTTTACATTAACACCTTTTTTGTTTCATATACTAAAATAATTTCATTAGCATACAATATACACCAAGGCACATCCCCTTAGATATTATTGGTAATTAAGCTCATTCGTAACTACTGCAAATAGGAAAGGGCTCGAAGACGATCCTTGGTGTTACCCGATATTGATAGAAAAATGTTATGTATCTTCTCATATCATTCTTACTCTAGTTTTAACACATTCATACATATCCCTTATAACTCGTTTATAGATAACAAAAACTTTCTTAGCTTCTAAACACTTTCATATGACTTCTTTAGGTACCCTGTTATAAGTCCCTTAATTTGTCCCTGTAATATCTCATTAATTGTCTAAGGAGATGTATGACTTCTATCATAGACCTCCCTTAAATGAAACCAAATTGGTTTTTTGAGATAGATGTACCATTTCTCACTCTTTTCTCAATCACCCTCCCTCATAACTTTATGGTGTGACTAAGTAGTTTGATGCTCCTATAGTTGTTACAACTTTAAATGTTGCCTTTGTTCTTGTAGAGAGGAATTAATGTGTTAAGTCTCCACTCATCTAGCATTTTGGCAGACTTGATGATCATATTAAAAACTTGGCTAACTAAGTAAGACCTTATGCTTCTAAACTCTTCCATACCTCTATACGTAACTCATTAGGCCCTATAATCCTTCCACTTTTTATTTTGCTCAAAGCTCCTCTAATTTTTTCTCTTGTAATACATTAATAACAAACAAAGCTATATTATTTCTCAGAACTGCTAAAATCACCCAAGAAAATGTTTTTATCTTTGTCATCATTAAAAAGCTTGCAAAAGTAGCTCTGTCATCTTCTCTTGATGTTATTTTTATCCACGAGCACCCATCCTACTTCATTCTTTACAAAACAAATTGGATCCATGTCCCTCACTTTCCATTCCCTAACTCTGGCTAACTTAAAAATATCCTTTTCTCTATCCTTACTTTCTAATCTTTGATATAAGTTCTTGTAGACTCTACTTTTGGCTTCCGAGGCTATCTTCTTCACCTCTTTCTTTGCTAACTTATTACTCTCTCTATTGGCTACCCTCTCTTAGTCCTTGATACTATTTAATAGAACTTTATACGTAAACCCAATAGAGCTTTATACACAACCTTATTGATCTTTACCTTATCTTAAACGTCTTCATTCCACCACCAAGACTCCTTCTTACTATCCCTAATTCTAGGTTGATTAAGTTAAATCTATTTCTAATTAAAACCTTTAAAATTGCAGTAATCAATTCATGAATTTCACTATTAGGTTTAACCCTAATATAAAATAGATCTATGTTGACCAATTTCTAAGTTTGCATACAACTCTTTTCAATTATGTTAGATATATTTATACAAAGGATTTTTCAATCCTAATAGCATGAAATCATATATGAAATAATATACTAACAATATTATTTTAAGAATAAATATGAACACGTAATTGAATCTCAATAAAATTAAGGAATAAGTTAAATTAAAATAAAGTCACTACAACTTGGACTTTCTTTCTTTTTTTTAAAGTATGTGAAATATTCATTTAAAATGGTGGAAATTACAAAGTGAACTGAAAGTCATCTCCAACAATTGGAGTAAGTACAAAATCAGCTAAATAATAATCAGAGAATATTTGAGTTGCACTATCTAAATTCAAATTTGATGTTTGATTCGATTGGAAATGAGTTGTTTATAAGGAATAGCCAAAATTGTCATTCTAAGCTTGAGAAAGAACTCCATCCATGTGAATTTGTTGTATTGATATACTTTTCCAAACATCTTCATGTTTCTCATCCTCCATATAAAGTGGACTAGCATAGCAAAACCTGTTCTAAAGACCTTATGATCCTCTTACTTCTCCATTTTAATTCATTTATCCAAGATAAGCATTCTAACAAGCTAAAATTCATATCTTGAAGCTCAAATAAACTGAGAAATTTTCTCCAAATCAGTTTTGTGTGACAACATTTGAAGAATATATGATCTAAAAGTTTCATTAACACTAGAACATAGAGGACAAGACTTATTGGAGATATAAAATTTAATAATGTCCCTAGTTCCCAGCTTTTGCATAGTGGCTAACTAGAGAATGAAGGAATGAGTTAGAGAAGTGCCAAAACTAAAAATTAGCTTGTAAAGAGGAAATCTGATGGGGTGGTCTAAGTGGTAAATGCTTAGATGATTAAGTTGTGAAATTGTGTGAATTGTGCAACATCTAATAAGCTTGATCCGGTTGTATCTAGTTTAGTAAGTAGTTTGACATACAATCAGTTATTGATCTAATTCTCCTAGTTGTATGAAAAGGCCAATACCAGTTGTTATTGTAAATGAGTTTATACATCTCAATATTCTTAGGTATTACCCCTCTTAGAATCAGAATTGTAACATAAAGGACCAAGTGAATGCCAGTTATCAAACCAAAATTTAGTGCTCTTCCCATCCCTGATGTAGTGCTTGATATGATTATGCATAAAAGGCCTAGGAAGTAAGATTTTTTGAAAGGTATAGGAATGAGTACATTTCTAAGAGATTGCTAAATTGCTTCCTTGTTTGATGTCAAACATATGCATCCATTTCACCTAAAGACTCTCTTTGTCATAACAAATTCTTCATAATCTCTTAACTAATAAAATCTTGTTCATTCTATTGACAGAGTTGATTACTAACCTACCATATTCTTTGGGAAGACACATAACACTCCATTTAACTTTGGAAGTCTTTTTACCATTTGAATTCACACCATGCCATATGAAATCCCTGATGCTCCTGTCAATTTTCTTCAGAAATCTTTTAGGAATAGCTACATGTGACAACCAATAAACATATAGACTATTGAGAATGGAAATAGCTAGTTGTAACCTACCTCTATAAGGCAGAAATATGTTGCTCTAAATAAAGATTCTTTTATTCACTTTTTCAATAAGAGGTCTATATTCAGCTTCCTTTAGCTTCTTAGCGGAAATTGGAATTCCCAAGTAAGTGAAAGGCAATTGATGTATAGAAAAACCTGCTTCATTGATTAATCATGTTGAATCATCTCTACTTTGCTTAGAAAGATAAGCAACACTTTTATTAAGATTGTATTTCAGGCCTAAAACTTCCTGAAATCTCAACAAGGCATTCAAAATCAATTAAATTCGTTTCATTAGCACATAACATGAGTAGGTCATCAACAAAAGAAAGTTAAGTGATATTGAGTTCTCTAAATTGAAAAGGATATATGAAATTTGAGCTTTCAACAATACACATCGGTGTGATTCTTTGAAATACCTCTATAGTGATAGTTAATAAATAGGGAGATAGAGGATCTCCCTATCTTATTCCTCTAGTAGCTTGATAAATCTGTGTAGGTTCACCATTCATTAACACTGAGAATGAAATTGTAGAAATGCAAAAGTGTATCCAGCTAATGAACCTGTTAGTATATCTAAAAGCATAAAGTGAATTGATGATAAAGTCCCACTCTACTGTATCATATGCTTTGGTGAAGTCTATTTTAAATGCACAACTCGTGACTTGTACTTTTTGATTATAGTCTTTGAATAGTTCTTAAGCTAGCATAATATTGTCACCCATATTTCTACCTAGAACATAGGCCCCTTGACTAGGATTGATTATGGCTGGTGGAGTAATACTCAATCTGTTAGCAAGGATCTTTGAGATCATCTTATACATCACATTACAACAGGCAATCTGTTTGTATTCATTCAGTTTCTTGCCATCCTTTTGAGTTCTCCTTAATCATTTATCAATTTTCCATCCTCATTCTCAAAACAAATAATACCATTTCTGTTTCTCCTGCCTTGTATTACACTAAAAAAATATTTAGTGTTTATGTCACCTTGTTGTAACCATAAGGTTCTTGACTTCTATTTCAACTGATCACTATATTCTTTAACAAATTTAAAGTATTAGCACAAATATGTCTTCTCTTTCTCAATAAGATTGGAATTATTAGGATTATTAGCCAAATCCTTTTAAGTCAAGGTTAGATTCTTCAGAGCTAGCTTCTTACTAAGTTTTAAAAAGTCTTAACTACACTTAAGAAGCTTTATACATTCAGCTTTGACATATTTTAACAACTGAACACATTGATAAGCTTTTGAGCCCCAAAAATTGATTTCAATAGCATGTGAAATAATTAAATCAATCTGAGAATGTTTGAATAATGAGTTAAAGAAACTAAAAGGAGATCTTCTACTGAAAGAGTTGCCTCTCAAAAGGACTTTGTTAGGTGTGTGATTCGAGAATAAAGGCTCCTTAAAAATTGCAAAACTATCTATAATTTGTGCAAGCCACTTGTAATTCACTAAAATCTGTCTAGCTTTCTTTTACAAGTTTATTGCCTTTCTGTTGGTTACTCCATATGAAAACAGGACCTTGATATCTCAAATTTACAGGTCCTAGCATAGAAGTGAGAGCAGACAGCTCCCTAATATCAGCATGTGTTATAATTTTTACTCCAATAGATTTAGAGAAAAAGAGCAAACAATTAAAATCTCCTGTCACCATCCAAGGCATAGTATTGTTGAAATCAATATCCTGTAACTCCTTCCATAAGCTGGCCCTTTGACACTCCCAATTGGTAGCATATATCATAGTTATTGCAGCAAGGACAATGTTCAAAGTTTTTAGGACAAGTTCACAATGAATAAGCAGGTCAGTGTAGAACCATTTGGAAACAATCACATAATATGTATCCGTTGCAACAATTAGCCTTCCATTAGGATGTTTAGAATGATTGCTCAAGGTTTTCCAATTTACTGGTATAAAATTCAACCCCTTATGAATCACTTCCTCTTTAATCTTAGTTTCCAACATACCAATAAAGTGGGAATGGCTAGCTCTAAGATAGTCTTTTAAAGCTAGTTGTCTATTGGGACAATTAAGTCCCATAACATTCCATATAGTGAACACCATTAGGGATGAGAGGACTTAGTCCTTTTTTTAGATTTTCTATTTTTTTCCCTATTTTCTGCCACTCTTCATTCTGAAGTTTGGTCTCACTAATGTTTTCCTTGTTTTCTTGAGTGTAAGTAACTGCAACTGAAGTGCCAAATCTGTTTGCTATAGTTTTTCCAATTGTATCTTCATAGGTTTGTACAGTGTCACCTATTTTAGCTACAACTTCAAAATTAATTAGGTTTTGTTGTATGCCTTAAGACGACACTTCTTGCTGATCTTGTGTTTTTATACTGCTAATAGTTTCAACAAACTCAGAGGTTTAAGAAAAGGAAGATGCCACTTCACTTAGCTTAGCCATCTGTACTTTTAAATCATTGCTTTCCCCTGCTGCTTTTTCACTCACATAATCATTTTCACCAATTTCACCTGATGAAGTAGCTCACTAATGTGTGATAACTTCATCCATGTTTGCTTTTCAAACTTGTTTACTTTCTGGGTTGGTTTTGATTTCATTCCTATCTAGCTTAAAACCCATCTCCCATTTCCTTAAGAACATAGGCTTACCTTAAATATGCCATAGTCCCAAAACCATAACCTTACCTACCATTCCCTAAAGAAAATTGAAAGATGAACAAGTCATCTTCAATTATTAGTGTAGCTTGCAATCCCCATTTCTTCCAATTAGTGTCTACCCAATGTTGAATAACTGGGTAACCTATTCTCCTCTCCAGGAAGTATCCTACAACAGATATTTTCCATTTACTTACGCCCTATAATAAAACTTCATAAGGAGGCGAGAAAGGGCCATCCATCAAACCAGCTACATATCGTAACTTGCCAAAAGTGTCAGGATCTCCCACCATACGACTCCAAGATGGCTTACCTGGCTTCTGAGGGTTAAGGGATTGCTGAGAGGTAGGCAGAGGAGGGAACTCCTCATTCTCCAGTAGGAGGTTCAATAAAGGAGGAGCAACATTGGGTGACATTTACCTTAATGGTTACTTTTCATAACTTGGGTTTTGAAGGATTTGGGCAGGTGACATGTACATAAAATGATGTCATTTTGGGGAGGAAAAAAGGTTGGAACAGGCTTATGGGAATAAAGAATTTCATGCCATCCAAGACCCCAAGACATCTTTTGAATTTTCTTCCTCAACCATTCATGCAAACAATTGTCTGGTAGAGGTAGGGGTTGTGAAACTAGTCAAGGAATCGAGCAGCCCCGTATAGTTCATAAAATGGGGTCTTTACGCTATTTTGTTCTATCCTCTAAGCTCAAGAATCTGAAGCACAGTCTATTCAACTCTACGTGAATAAAGAAATTTTCCCTTTCAAAGAATACTCTTCAAATCTCTGTCAAGTCTTACTCATAATCTCTTATTGACTGCTTAATCCATCACACTTCAATTTCTAATTTTTAGCAATTCAGCTGGACAACATTCAGGTGTTTTATTAGGTTTTTAAATTGAGTGACACTTTTACCTTGTTCAATAAATGATATAACAAATATCACCTAATGAAGCTCATATTGGATTGGTTCCTTACACCCTTTCATTAGACACACAGGTTCAATGCTTTTGAAGTTAACCACCTAACAGTTTCTTCAAGTGATCAACTTTCCATTTTGATTACTTCCCATCAAGCCAACACTCTGAGAGCTAAGAATCCTAGGGCTTTTTGTTTTTGAGAAAATTTGGCTACGACGAATTAATTTTTCAACGATCCTTGAAGATTGGTGGAAGAAGAATCTCGTGTTGGTACTCCATGTAGTGCATAACACGATCCTTTATTACGCACCCAGGACCTAACACGAAAGGGAATAAACGAAGAAAACACAAAAATACCTGATTTCTCGTCCATAAATTTCAATGAGCTTTTCAGAGCTAAGATGATTCCGTTTTCTCGACAACTTCACAAGAAACAATCATCGAAATTTCATTAATGCCTTTTTGTGGCTTTCTTAATACGTGAACCTCTTGATGAGTCAGAGTATCCTTATGTTCATGATTTGCTTAAGCATCTACAGGAGACCTTAACGTTATATATATAGCATCCATATGAGGCTTCCCCATAACAGGCCTAATATGGACCCGGTCCATACTAATTAGGGTCCATATTGTTAATACGTGAACCTCTTGATGAGTCAGAGTATCCTTATGTTCATGATTTGCTTAAGTATCTACAGGAGACCTTAACGTTATGTATATAGCATCCATATGAGGCTTCCCCATAACAGACCTAATACAGACCCGGTCCCTACTAATTAGGGTCCATTTTTCTTGCTGGACTTCAGCCTATTAATCCAGATCCTTTATTGGACTACTTTATTATCTTTGTCCAAATCAAATTTGATTCGCTTAATCGTAAATTTATTAAAACCATCAAAATTGTAATTAATTGTTGTCCATCCTTAAGGAAAATTTCTAACATTCTTCCCCTTGAACAATAATTTATTACATTAGTTGTAATGACGACAAAACCAGTAAAAAAGGTCAAGCAAATCACTGTATAGGTTAACCAAGTTTAAAAAACTATTTGATCCAAAGATAATGAAAGTCCATCATTTTGTCCTGTAAGGCTTTCGATGTCATAAAATATCAAATGCATGTGTCATATGCGACACAGATCTAATATAATCATGCATATCTAATACCTTACTAACATAAATGAAAAAATGGAGTGTGGCAAACTAGGATGATACCTAGATGATCTTAAATATATCATCTTTCTGTTTATAGGTCGCAATTTCTCTGAAATTTATGCTAAACTACATTAGAAAATTTTGTTCTCTCTCTGAATGTTAAACTGCATTAAAAAAAACTTGTTTTCTCCCACTAAATGCTAAATCGTATTAGAGAAAACCCCTATTAGATTAAACACTTATATCCACCTATGTCATGTCAAATCCATAAAAAATGTATGTGTCCTAATGACATAGGCCCAAGGTCAATTTGTATATATACCCAATGACCTTTAAAATGCTTAAGATTGACACAAATCTTAAAACCTTCACCTGTATTATGACAATATATAACATGTATGGACTGAGAGAAAAATGATGATCATCTTTATCAATGAAACATATTGTCATAATACATGAGAAACATACAAATTTACAAGGAGCAAACACAGTGATCCCTAGCCAATAGTTTCTAAGGACTTCAACACACGCATACTGTTTACATGTCTCTCAAAAACATACAGGCGAAGTCCTTTAGTCAAAAGATCGGCAAGCATATCCTCAATCCTCAAATGCTTCACCTCAATGTCACCTTTTTGGATCAATTTCTTTATGCTCAAATACTTGACCTTCAAATGCTTAAACCCTGTGATATTCTTATTATTGTTACTTAAAAACACAGTAGAAAGATTATCACAATACATCCAAATCGGTCTAGCTACTTAATCAACCATAAACAACTCAAAATTTAATTTTTTATCTAAATTGCCTGTGAAGCAACCCTATAACATGCTACAAACTTTTCGTGCATAGTCAAGTAGGTCACTAATGTCTGCTTAACACTCTTCCACAATACTGCACCAACTGTGTGTAAAAATGTATCCTAATTTGGACTTCCTATCATCAGAACATATAGCAAAGTCCAAACCTGTATACCTTATGAGGTTCAAATTGTTGACTTTCCTATATGTCAACATGTAATCCTTAGTGAACTTTAGATATCTCAACATTCATTTGACTGCATCTTGGTGATCCATTCTTAGATTAACTAGATAGCTCCGCAGCAGTCCAAAAGCAATTGTAATGCTCAGCTAGTGCACACCTAGGCATGCATTAGGATACCAACTACACTAGAATATGTAACATTCCTCATATCCTTTCTCTCTCTAGCTCATTCTTTGGACACTCTGCCAAAGATAACCTCTCTCCGTGAGAGATAGGTGCTACAAGAGGTTTACAATTAGCTATATTAATCCTTTGCAGTACTTGCTCAAAATATGCTCTCTGTGAGAGGCCTAATGAGTGTCGAGATCTGCCCTGGAGAATTTGAATACCAAGGAAAAAAAAGGAGGAAGAAGAAATGGATCCCGACGCCACTGCTCCCCAGATTAGGTGGTATCCTGATGCTATTGCTTCCCAGTTAGGTGGTATCCTGACGCCGCTTCCTTCCCGATTTGTCCAACCTAAGTTCCATTTTCTCTTCATTAGCTTTTTCATTTAAATGCATAAAGTTGATATGGATTGTATGAAAATGGATTTTGGGTTGTTGATAATGTTCTAAACTCTCCTTCAAGATTTTTCATATTCCCTAAAAAATGAAAATAAGAAAAATTGCCAAAAAATGGAATAATAGACATTAGTCACACCATGACAAACAAACACCATAAAATTATCCCACAATCAAATTGTTATGGGTTAATAATAAAAATAAACAATTCCAATAAACCATAAATTAATGTGTAAATATCATAAATATAACAACATTATATCTAAAAATGCAAAATTCTCACATAATACCCCCATACATCAATTAATTACATCAGTTGTAATTAATTTATCTAAACACCCTAATTAAATAAAAATAAATTTGCTTAAGCATTTGTTAATTAAATAGTATCAAAGCTCGACAAAAATGTAAAACATGCAAAGACGTGAACAATTTTTTTTAGTAAATTAGTAAAATTTTATAAATAATAAGAAGTTATGTACAACTAGAGATTGCCCAAACTGCAATCCTTTATCCAGACCAGAAGCCTAACTCACAAGAAAGCATAAGGAGCCCTACAAATGTTTCCCATCATCATGCATTCCACCAGATCAAGCCATGCCATGACTACACTACGATGGTTATATCAGGACCATCTTGCCAGTAACACACTTTCATGCAACAGACTCATTTATCATATCAACGAATCCAGCCTCCCTGTTAATAGTCCTAAGGATTCCAATTCCTAATAATATATGCAAAATAGCTTAGAAATCCCTAACAAATTTGAACTCATTTATGAAAAACATTCTAAGAATACCATTGAATCCCCTAAAACTCTTCCAATCATATAGGTAATTCCAAACAACCCCAAGATACCAAAAATATGCATTCCTACACCTAATACCACCAAAACCATTCAAAAACTGAAGAATAATTGAAATAAAGCATTAAACATACCTTAAACTAATGAAATTTTAAGAGAAATCAATTGGGATGTGGAGGAGCATCGCCTATATAAGAGAAATGTGAGATAAAATGAAGAAATAAAGTTCGAGAAACAAGTTACAACTTAAAGGAAAATTCTGCTCAAAATGGGTAGCAATATAGCTATGTAACTGCCCCATATTAAGCAATTTAGAGTTAATGTTAAAATAATACAAACTTGTTAGGTCGTAACATAGGCGTGTAAGGTTTTTACATGGGCATGTATCTAAAACATGTTATGATAAAGTATACCACGTCCAAAACAAGGGTGTTTATCTAGGCTGCATTAAAAAAATAAAATGATAAATTACAGGGTCATATTGGGACTTAACAAGATCATGTTGAGCCTAAATTTTAAAAACTTGAAATCTATATGGTCACTAATATGGCTTAGTTAGTAGGCAAGTAGTGTTTTGTAAATTTTTTGGAAAAAAAAGGAAAAAGAAAACAATATTTAACATGGTCACTCACACAAGTGTGTTAGTGGCTGTGTTTCTTACTATTTCTCAAATGCTTACTTGGTTCTAGCAATATAGGCATGTTGATTGATATGTAGGTGAATCATAGTGATTTTCTAGCAACACAGTCACGAATACATGGGTGTTGATGATCGTGTTTATTACTATCATTTTTTAACACTTTTTCTCTAAGTTGAACATGGCAATGTCTCTAATCAACATAAGCATGTAACTTAACACAACAATCAATACAGGCATGTTACGCTTTGTAACTTTTTGAACTGCCTAATTTTTCCACCTACTTCCACACTTGTAATTCAAAACACATATCTAAAACATAAAAGACAAAAATGGCACTCATATAACCATAAACCAAATGAAAATGTATACTAAACCATAAGGTTAATATAGATATAAATTAAATTATCGAAACTAAAACATAAAAACCTAGAATAAAACTAATTGAAATGAAATTAACAAATTAAAAAGCTTAGGTTGCTTCCTAAAAAGAGCTTATTTAACATCATTATCTTGACATTCCCACTTCATCTTACTCTATTGTGATGTTAGAGACTAAAATCCTCCTCTTCTACTAGACACAAATGCAACAGGCAATCACTTATAATTTCTTGAACAACATCCACTATTGTAAAATCATTCACATCAAGAAAGTAATAAGTGTCATCGTATTTAAGAGAATAAATCAAAGCTTCAAACATTTTGAAAGTAACCTCTTTATCATCCACTCTCACCACTTTACCATCACTTATATCAATTGTTGTCCTAGTTATGGATAAAAATGGACAATCTAATATAAGAGGTACTTTAATATCCTCATCCATATATAATATGAAAAAATCACATGGGAATATGATTTTGTCAACTTAACCAACATTTCTTTTAGATGCCTCTAAGATACTTAATTGACCTATCTACTAATTGTATGCTCATACTTATTAGTTTTTGTTATACTAATCCTAATCTCATAAATAAATTATAGGAAATTAAGTTAATGTTAGCCCCTAATTTAGCTGATGCTTTTTTAGTTAATAAACTACGAATTAAATAAGGTAAGGTGAAACTCCTTTGATCTTTGAGGTTCTTAGGTAGTTTGTCTTAAAAGATGTCCGAGCTCTTCTAGCTAATGGTCACCGATGGATAGTTCCTCTAACTTCCTTTTGTTCAATAGCAGCTCCTTCAAAAATTTATCATACTTTGGCTTCTATGAATGAGCCTCAACAAAAGGTGAGTTAATATTTAGTTGTTTAAACAGTTATATGAACTTGCCAAACTATTTATCTATACGATCCTTGTTTAGTTTTGTTGGATATGAGAAAAAGGCTTAAATTCCACAACCAAATTGGGTTACTCACCTTCTTTAGCTCCTTCCTTATCCTTTTTGTTTGTTTCAATCTTATGCTCCTTAACTTGTTTCTTCTACACACTTATTTACCTATCACTTTAAGAGTGATTGCCTTTACATGCTTCTTTAGTTTTGTCTTAGTATTGTTAGTAAGGCCTCCTTATGGTCTCTTAAAAATTATCTTGTCAAGATGTTCTATTTAATTATTTAAGTTTTAGATATAAGCCTCTAATTTCCTTAATGAATCTTAGTAGCTTGGAATCAAAATTCAGATGCCTGAATGAATTTATGCATGATATCTTCCAAGCTAGGCTTCTATTATAGCGAATATTGTTGTAGAAATCCAAGTGGAGGATTCTATCTTGTTTACCTTTTATTCTCCTAAGAAAAATTTAGGTGATTCCTCCATCTTGGATTGTATGTGTTACTATATGGGTTATTTTGCAATTGAGGTGTTTTACATATGTAGTCAACATGTTCAATCAATTTTGCTACAGCCTTAATAGCTTTACAATCTTTGCCTACATACCCTCTTCTGTATAACTGACATAGCATCATTGAATCTATTTATTGTGACCAATAATCCACCAATCTTCTTACTAAGAGCTTCAACTTGAACCACAAAAATTGTAAACACATCTAAATTATAGACTACAACTTGCTTATTATGTTTAACTTTTATTGAGTTCCACTGATAACTATTAATAGCCATCTTTTTGGTCAACTCTTTAACTGCTTCAATCATCTTTCCATCTAAGTTCCTGAAGTTGCAAAATTTATCATCTAACTTATTGAAGAATTTGAACCATTATATAATGTCTAAACCTGCAATCAAACAAGAAGACTATGATGTAGGAGTCTTCTTAATAAATCATTAAATCTCTCAATTAGCATAAAAAGAGATGTCATTCCTCATCTTCATCGTCTTGGATGATGGAAAGTATTTCATTAGAAAATTTTTCACCATTTGATTCCAAGTCATGATCGATCATCTAAGAAGAGAGTTCAACCATTACTTAGCTCAATGACAAAGGAAACAACCTCAATTTAATTGCATCATCAGTGGCACCATTTATCTTAAAAGTATCACAAATCTCTAGGAGATTGACGATGTAAGTGTTTGGATCCTCATATTGCAGTCCATCAAATTGAACAAATTGTTACACCATCTGTATAACATTAAGATTAATCTCAAAGTTTTTGGTTGTAATAGTTAGTTTAAGGATACTAGACTCAGATCTAGTTAGAAATGGTCTTGCATATTAGACATAGCTTTTTATTATTGTGCTATATTTTTTAGTTACGTATCCTCAAATTCTCACTCCCATTCTTCTTTCCTTTATCTAAACCTAGTTCTGAGGTTTTGTAAAGATGTTGTTTTGATTTTAGGATCTCCCTTAACCATTTTTGGTAGATTACTTTAGGTCATAAACAAATCCATCTCCTTAAAAAGTAATAAGAAAAAATATTAATGGTAAAAACTAAAATATTAAAAGAAATAAAATAAACACAAAGGAAATTAATGGTTAGATTAATAGCAATCAAGCTTTCCTAATATCCTAATTCCCATAAACGACACCAAGAAGACTCGTATGATGATTATATATAACTTAACTCCTTTAATCCATACACTATCTAAGGCAAGTGCACCTATGGTTTTATAGTATAGGGCTCAAAGCACTAAGTGTTGATTCCACAAAGATTCTAAGTACTAATAAATACTATTTTTCCTATTATCTTTCCTATAATTAAGATGTTGGTGAAAATTTGGATTTAAAATAAAAAAAATAAACTAAACTAAGAATAGGTCAAAAAAAAAGAAAGCTAGAATAACAAAAAAGAAAAAAATTAACCAATAAAATAGTCAATACCTAGAATTTAAATCCCATAAAACTTGTCATACTATCATAATTCCCCAAATCAATTTATTTTCAAGTTCACTGGATCGTGAAAATTTCTTAATTATGAAAATATCTTTCTTAAGACTATTAACACCTACTTCTAGGTTAATTAATTGAAATCTCTTTTAATTAAAACCCCCAAGAATTGCACTAATGAGTTATGAGTTCCGCTGTTAGGTTTACCTTAATTCAAAAGATATGTATTGACATATGTTTAGGTTTACATGCAACTCCTTTCAATCTAGATATGTTCTTACATTATATTTTTCAATCTCTATTGCATGAAATTATACGTGAATCAATATACTAGCAATATTAATTTAAGAATAAATAAAAAAACATAATTGAATCTCAGTGAAATAAAAAAATATTAAATTGAAACAAAGCCACTACTAGATCCATTCCAAGGTTCAACTAATCTAAATACCACAAAGAATTTAGTTCATAATTATATCCAACAAAACACCAAAACGAAAGGAAAAGATGAAAATCAAGGATAACATGATTAAAATCCATAACAACCTTAAAAACTTCATTTTACATTGATGAAAGTCCATTTCAAAGGGGTTTCACTAGTTGTTTCTTTGGCTTTGTGTCATTTTAGGGTTTCTCTTGACATTTTCTTAGCCTCTTCCTTCTTGTGTCACTCAAGCTTATCTTTTTAAATTTGAAATTCGAATTTAGATAGATACATAGTCATCAATATAGGCATGTTGATGAATATGTTCTTGATATTAGCACACAACATTATTTGGAGCTAAAATGTGAACAAACATAGACATGTATGGTCAACACGGCCTTCTCACTATTTAACACAAGTGTGTTTCCAATCAACATGGGCATGTTCTATAGGAAACAATTAACATGCCTCCAAACTCTCCTACATGGCCATGTACATTGTCATGCACTTCATAACTTAATTAAAATATATCCAAATTACTCTGAACTTATTCAAATTCTTTCTATTTTGCTCCAAGTGAGTGAATTAGAACTAGTAACAAACTATAAACAACTTATATATCACAATCGGTAAAAATATTAAAGTAAACAAGCAAAATGCGTAAAATATGAGACTAAAAATATGAATAAAATATTACTTATCACTCATCCCCAAAGTACCTAATCCAAGTTCCTTTAAACATTTTAGGCTAATCTCTCGTTGCAAACATTATATAAGATTATAGCCAAGCTTCTTTCCTTAAGGCCTAAGGAGATTAAATCCACACATCAATATGCCATAGGGTGCTTTCATTCAAAGTAGATAGATATAGGAGATAATATAATGTTGGCACAATAATTGTTCAAGGATTGTAATAGGAAATACTCATTGAAGATAGTGTATCAACTTAAAACTGAGACAATGAACTGATAATAATGTAGCAAGTTATTGGCCACATCTTGGAGAGTTTACTAGAGGAAAGAGGAACTATGAATACACAATTTTAAAGACAACAATAGGTGAAAGATACTAGTCTCAATTTCATTGTAGAATGATAATGCAAGAAGGGACATTAGCTAGTCTCTATTGCCAATATATTAGCTTGGATTGTGTTTGGTAATGTTGTGTGTGTGTTACGACTTTTGAAAGTCTAATTACCTTAGATAGTGTCAGATTATGCATGCTGCCCATAATAAGTATTACTAATTTATTTTATTTAAATTTTCAAAATAATCAATAGTCAATATGCCACAAGGAAGAACACAATAGGAAGTGGGCATGTGAAAGGATAATGGCCTGGAGAATTCATCCCGAAGCCACGGCAAAGTAACTCAAAAATAGCTTTATTATTCTTCTTTTTTTACCTTTTCATTTTGATCTCATACCATGGCGTTTTGTTTCTTTTGTGTTTGTCGTTTTATTCTCCTCTTTCGTATTGCATATCATGCCATTTTATGCTTAATCATTGTGAGTTTTGATGCATCATTTAGTTCACACCATGCTTTAGGTTGTATATCTTGTCAATTTGAGAATTTTAGATGTTTTAGCTTGCCGATTTGGTCATTGATCCACTTGAATCTCTATTCAAATTTGCCTACCATTTGAATAGACATTCTTATCTTTTTTTACTTTCCAGATGTCCTCATTTTATATCTCATTTCTCTTATTATCTGTTACTATTCTACCCATGCTTCTTTATTACATTTTCTTTTGGTTCAACTATGGTTTTGAAACTCAATTCCAGCCTTTTGTCCTTGTGTTTTATTCTCCTATGCTTGCCATTTTGTAACTATATTTTCCTTTATTTCTCAAAAAAATTCAAAAAAACTATATTTTCCTTTGATGGCATGCATTTTGTGCTCCAATTGCTTAATTGCTAAGGGCCTGTTTGGTTGAATGTTAATTAACAGAACGGAACTGAAAGGAAAGGTTTATATTGGAATGGAATGTAATATAATGAAAAGTTGTTTGGGATGGATGGAAGAGTTCTGTTGGATCCCGCTTTTAGGATTTTGATATTTTATTTTCTTTTAACTATTTTATTAGATTATCAAGTATGGAAATAAATTAGAATTTATGAATTAGAAATTTTTAGAGTTTAATATGGTATATTATGGATTTTGGTAAGGTGGTATAAAGTAAAAG
>JAOQMS010000009.1:2677794-2698336 GCA_027563885.1 Erythroxylum longipes | reverse complement strand
TGTGTGTTTTGTTTTGAGTGAACACATCAATGATGGTTCATCCACTGAGTTCGCAAAACTCATCAAAATTGTAACGATGATTTTTTAGGTACTGAGATGAGACCTTGGCAGTAGAGCAAGCTAACTGAAGTTTAATATTGTCCATTTTGAATCAAGATATAGCTCAAAGGTCTGGTCAACTGTCATCTGAAGATTTTAGATAGAGTACTTTGTATAGTTTTCATTTCATGAAGAATCTTTTGTTTAAAACAGTATGATCACAGGTAATTTCTATAATGTAAATATATGAATGGTTTGTAACGAAATACCAGTGTAAAACATATTTTGTTAATGAAATGAGATGAGCTATTTTTATATGTCCTATGATATTGGTGTATTACACATATGACGACAACCCTACAAGGCATACACATCCAATCTGAGAGACGACTAAGGCAACAGTTGGGAATGCGAGCATAGTCCAAGGGAGACAGATGATGGTGACAGTTGCCTCAGGTGCGTTGCATGTGAGGATCTATGAGTTCAGACTGACAAAAAAAGAAAAAGACAAAATGATGTGAAGATGCTACTGTCGAGCAACTGCTGGCTGGGTTCAGACTGACAAAAAAAAAGTAAGACAAAATGGTGTGAAGATCCTAGTGTCGAACTACTGCTGGCTTGGTTCAAATTGACAGAAAAATAAAGACAAAACGCTGTGAAGATCCAACGGTTGTAAAAGTTAAATTACCTGTTTGCTTATCCAATTTTGTTATGTCAAAAAAAGACAAACAAAATGTCGCAAATAATACTTCTAGCCAAATCACTTGGTTTAAATTAAAAAATCCTCCTTCCCCAGTCTCTCAACAAGTACACATTCTGTCGGGTACAGGAGAAGCTTCTTTCAGGAAGGGTTTGTTTGCTTCATCCCAGGCAGGAGCAAAAATTTTTGTTGGTCACACTCTAATCAATTTCGATCATTTCACGTTTTACACATTTCAAACATAATTTGCCTGATGGCGAGATAGATCAAGTAGTTTAACGAAGATTAGCTACTGATAAGGGTTATTACAAAACTCATCAAACAATAGTAACAGAATACACAAAACTCATTAACACTGGAGTCGTTTTCAATTTTGTGGGCAGAATCTTCTATTACTCCTGTTTATCCATGTAGACTTTTCTAAGTCTCAAGAACTTATATTTAGTAAACTCTAATACTTGCAACACAATCATTTACACATGTTTGCAACATGGCTTCTCTAATATAAGCTCCCAAGCTGCTCATCAGTAGAGTCCATAAACACCTAAAATCTCTCCATCAGGAAATTGAGAGTGGATGTCTACAAAGGATGTCAAAATCTCAGAACTTGGTAATGAAGGATCATAGAAATTATCAGCCAAGAAGGGTTCTGTCCAAAAATCCCCACAAGGTGCTTGATATGCCTCCAAGAAACCAAACCCATCATCATTAGACATCAAGTCTGGACTAGTTATATTATCTGTATAATTGGTATCTTTGAACATGGATGAGAAACTACTGTAGGATTGTTGCGGCGACAATGTGGAACTGAAGATGGAGCTGCAGCTGGAGCTGAAGCTATCGTTTACTAGATGAGATTCTGCAGGACTTTGTAAAATATTTTCTGAAGATATCCCCTCCTTACTAGTCGTTTCAAGTCCAGAAATATCATCAGATGATGGGCTTTGTTTCACTTCTTTTGCGGCTGAGTTTTGCTTGACGCGCTTTTTAAGATTGGTGTGCCAGTGGTTCTTAATCTCATTGTCAGTTCTTCCTGGTAATTTTGTGGCAATGGCAGCCCACCTGCATATTCAAAACTATTGTTTGAGATCTCCTTCTATGCTTACTGTAAACCTATCAATCACCTTATTGTCTGTGAGATAATGAGAGCTAGATTGAAATTAGCTTCTTTCCCTTGTTAAATCTTGTCATCATACGATGGATAAAGACTAGAAAAAATGTCAATCTTGAAGCATGTACCTGTTCCCAAGTGACTCATGCAAGCTAATTATTGTTTCCTCTTCTTCTCTAGTGTAATTCCCTCTCTTGACGTTTGGCCTTAGATAATTCATCCACCGCAACCTGCAGCTTTTCCCACACCTAGACAGACCTACAACGACGACAAAAGTAGAAAACGTTTAGTCATATATAGGGAAAAGCTTTTATTGATCCACCGAAAAGTAGCAAGAACAGGAACAACATAAGAGACAGTTAGCTCTATGTTTGCAATACATAGAATTTGATATCAGTTAGCCAAATCGATTCGTATTGACCCATCAAACGGATCAGAAGAGGGTAAAAACATGGTCCGATGTTCAGAAATTTGAGTCTAGAGTTGAAATAGTTCTGCTTAATTTCTCGTACCTGCATATTTGGGTAGTTGGCGCCAATTCCAGCAACCATATCTAGTAACATACGCCACCAATTTCCTATCTTCCTCAGGAGTCCATGTCCCTTTCCTTAGTCCAGACTTGTCACAGTACGGAGTCCTCACCATTCTTTCTAACTTCTGGAATTCTGTTATGACGAATTTCTTGGCATCGATAAGCATAGCAATACTAAGTTGAGGACTATTTATACGAGGTTGGCATCTTCGACCAAAACGTGTTTCACAAAACAAATAAATTATACAGTCATTATCCGTCAACCGTTGGCTTTGTTTTATTTACCTTCAGTAGTAGTATTATACCCCACATGACCCAAACTCATCTTATACATGGGATGGGAGGGAGTTATTGTATTGGGGGAAAAATAAAAAGGAAAGAAGGGAAGATTCCTCTTATAGAAAGAAATCGAAACAGGATGTTAGCTTCCTACGATTCGCGTATGGACGGATGGATGTGGAAGCGAGTGAGCTATAGCTTCGTGGAAATAGTACAATACATCGATCAACCACGTGATGCACCACATGGACCGGTCCTTGGTTGCTGTTTCCTCCTGACCGGCCCATCAAACATTGGAATGGAAAGTCAAACGCGCTGGGTCGATTGATAGTGAAAATTTCAACAGGAATAGTGAATATTTTTCTCAGACGCATTAACTTTTGGTATCGACGAAAGAGACTCTTACTCACACACAAAGCTCTGATTTGCCTATACCCCACACGACAACATGAAGCCACACAAACACTTCCTACAATTTATAGCTCTTTGGAAAAAGCAGGCCCACGGAAACGGATGGTCAGACAAAGCATTGCTTGCATGTTCATTGTACGAGTTTTCTTGCTAAAATTTGATGAACGCCGCTTTCATATTTTCTCATTTCAGACATCAATTGCTGATGCAACCTTTATTAGCCACAAAGTCTTCCCGATTTTTGTTATTATTTTTACATACTTCCTTTTTAACCCTCGTGGCAGTAGACCCACCATGACCAAAATACAAATCAATTAATGAGAACAGAGCCCGCCATCAAAAATAATTATTGGCCCGCGTCGATTTTTTTTAAAAACAAAGGTTAATATCCAAGTGCGAATTATGTTGCTGGTTATAAAATCTTTTGCATTCATTAATATGTTTCGCAAATTAATTTTTCTTATAGGTTTAATTGCATCTACTCTCTTGAATTGAACTGATAACATTTTTAAAAGAGTTATCACGTTTTAAACATTATTTGCGCGATTGGGCTAATACTATCCTAAACAAGCGTCCATGTGCTTCGCAAAGAGTGATTACGTCACTTGATTAGAAGTGGACGAGATAAGCACCATCACCATGTTACGTATTGACCAAAGCAATTAGCAATTAGCAAGTAGCAATTATTAATAGATGATACGCGAAAAGGGAGGGAGGCATTCACGTCACATGTGAACTCAAGAGCCTTATCCTTGCGTTGAATCACGTGGTCTTCTAGTCAATTTATTTCTTTAGATTCCAATAACTCATATTCCATTAGACCTAGAAGGCAGGACGAAGTAACCGAGATGCTTTTTAAAAATGAACTGCTTGACGGAGGGCCTAGAGGTTGTGACTTCTTCGTTTCCTCATCTTTTTAGCAGCCACTTTCTTTTTGCCCTGATCAACAATGCAGATTTTTCACAACTAGAAAGATGTTGCAAGGCAGAAAACTCGGTATATATTTCTTGTTGACTCTCCGGCCCCAGAACGTTGCATTTACATCAAGCTTCCTCTTTTTATTTTATTTTCTTTTTTTTAATTCATAAGATAAAGAACAAGTTTGATTGAAAATTTTTAAAATGTTTTTAAGGCTGCAATTTTATATAGCTTGATTTTAATTTATTTTAAATATAAATTTAATGAATTATTATATGTTTTATAAAATTTATATCTAAATATGATAAAGGTTACAACTTTTTCATGAAAAAACATTATAATAATTAAATTTTGATATTAAAAACAGAAAAGAAGCAGCCAAGAGTTCAACTTGTCTACTGCCGTACATTTTTTATAATTCTATTGTCGTGCTGTTAAAACAAAAAAATGCATGCTAATTCCATGAGATATTTGATATAATAACCATAAAAGGTTTTAGACAATTATTCTAATATTGTATTATTATTTCCCATGTTTATATTCTTTTCCTGTATTCTCTTTTTATGAAATTTATAACTTTTGGGAAATCAAGCCGAGATCTGACCTCTTGCGCAGCGAAATAATTACAAAACTTTTTCGTAATTTGATTTCCAAAAAATCAAAGTTTCTTTAATTTTATAAAATGACTAACGCATAAATCAAAGCGTCTATCTCAATTTGTAACTTATTCCGAAGCTTGATCATTTTTTTGTCATATCCTACAAACAATTTTTGAAACCGATCCATGTCAACCATCATAGTGGCATAAGTATCCGACTTCTAATGGTATCTACAAAACAGACTGAGAGAACTCTGTAACTTTTACAGAGAAAGTTAAGCAAGAAGTACTAGCTCTACTAGAGCATAAGCCTATTTATTATAAGTTTTGGACATCTTAGTAATTTAATTAAAATTAATTCTAATTTAATTTAAATTTAATTATAATTACAAATATTCTAATTAAATACTAATTGCATCCAAATAAGATTTAATATCTCATATTGATCCTTATTTTTTAAATATCTTATATTTAATCATAAAGTTTCTAAAACTTTTCAAGCAATTCCAACTTGTTTAAAATATTTTTGCTCCTTCAATCCATTCTTTAAGTGAAACCCATTAGGTTCGCAAATATGTTAGTAATAATTATTAATTATAATTATAATTCATAATTAGAATTAGAATTAGATATATTAAAACTCCTTTTAATTTAACTTTAATTCTTCAATTAATTAATTTATAATTATAGATCAAGATTGACATTTAGCAATACTTCATAACCATCTAAATATTTAAGAATGTCAAAGTAATTTTGACTAACCTTTCTGTGTATGATTTTTTCGTATAATTCAATCATTTTTTCATACAATGTTTCGATTAGATATAGAGTATAGAATTAATGTCTACTCTATTTTGAGTCTAATCATATTAGTTTTCCACCATTAGCTATTAATTCAATTAATGAAATTTGTAAATTATTTACAAAGCTTCATTCCACCTTAGCTAAGGATTTTCTGAATGAATCCTAATCGAGAGCAACAGAACGTTCTCCCTGATTACTTTAGGGTGATGAATCTTTTCTTGATCACGCAACTACCTCCATATAATTCATGCTACATCTAATGACTACCGACTGAACAATCTATGATTAAATAGTTGTAAGTAGCATCAAAACATAGAGATCACTATACAAGATAATTTTGGAGACCTCAAATCAAATAATCACTTATACAATTATCATAATAAGAATTCAATATACATACAAGTAATGTTTCAAATGGATTTCTCATATCGAGTAAATTCAGTGAACTTGTTCTCTAACAAACACTCACACGTTTGTTTAAGTATCTTCATACTTTAGCCTATAAGATCGACTACGTTCTTCATAAGAAAAAACATAACATATGCTGGTCTTTTTATATTTTATTAATGTTTAAATAATTTAGGGATAATACATAAATGTAATATTAATCTCATAATTATAATCTTAATATAATTTCATTTACAATGTATAATTATCTTATGAACTTTATCATATACATCTAAATATGTATAAGATAAAGAATGTCTTTAAATAATTGTCAGTAAACTACAACCAAACCGATTGGTTGTAGGGCATAAACCAACAATCTTCTACTTGCAATAAACAATCGTTTACGTTTTTTATACCATATCAACATATGACGATTATGCTACTGTTGGGACTATGAATGAGAGAGCACTTGCTTAAAACTTACAACTTTTATCTTAATTATCATCATAATTAAGAATATTTGGCTAAATATATCCTTGGATCTTTGATGAGACCTTGACTCCTTTTGCATGCCCAATAACTCTAATTTTTCACAGTACATTATTTTCTTAAATAATGCAAAGAACTATATCAAGTTCACTAAAGAACTTATTGATCCAATTAATTATTTCCATTAAATGAAAATTGTATTATAGCTTAATTAGCAATCATTGCTACACTTGTACCTTTCCAATCTTGAAGGATATTGTTTTACATAAATAGACTTTAATTAAGATTTACTTCTACAGTTATATCTTTATCTCCTTGAACTTAAATATCAACTTATACATAGAATAATAGATATCCTTAATACTCCACAACTATCTAATATCTCAAATATTAAACATATTTAGTACATTATCTATGTACTTGGACTTAGAATAGGTGAACAACTTCCAATCTATCTCATAGATTTAATTTTTAGAATTAAGTTGTTACCTTTTCATATCCAACAAGAGTTGTTCTTAGACAATTATGTTTTGACAATTGAAAGTTAGAATTATTGTTCTCTATGAGCAATATGTCTCCAAATACTCCCACTAAAGGGGACAACTATACTCTTACTAACCTTCTTGCAAACATGATAGATTCACAATCATTTGTGAATCTCTAAAACTAACTTTTTAAATTCATCATGAAAGTTAATCTTTCAACATCTTTTAGACTTTCAACCTTACATCAAATATATCAATAAAGGCACTAGTTCCAATTGGATGTACTGTCATGGGATTTGAACTTTTCAAATTTCATCTTACTCCCATTACTTATCTTGAGAACCATTCTCCTATAATCATATATTGAACACAAACAGTTTGTTCAATAAGTCTGTAAGATTATATCCAACCTTTTTAGATATCTCATAACCTTTTATTACCTATTTTATTTCTAAACTTAAGGGATAATACATGTTTCAACTAAGCATTACATGCTTAAATTATTAACTTTAACTCTTCCAAAGACTTAGCATTTCA
This sequence comes from Erythroxylum longipes, assembly GCA_027563885.1. NCBI lineage: Eukaryota > Viridiplantae > Streptophyta > Magnoliopsida > Malpighiales > Erythroxylaceae > Erythroxylum > Erythroxylum longipes. The sequence continues at coordinate 2,691,043 of JAOQMS010000009.1, read as the reverse complement.
TATCTAATATGAAATCCTATTAATTAATTAAATAGGAACTATTGAAGGTAAGTCGTTATATTAGGCATAACTATAGAAGAAACAATATTGTATCATACATTATCTCATATTGTATTTTCCTCCTTACATAAACCCATACTCTTGTAGAATTTTGTTGTGAAGGAATTCACTAAAGAATCTCATTATCTATAGATAACTGAAAATTTAAAACTTATCACAATGATCTCATCGAAGTGCTTCAGGATTCTCAATGCTTAATTTCTACTTAAATTTAAAAAATTTTAAATTTTCAAAAATTTAAATCAACATTTTATTTAATACATATAAATATATCACAAAAAGTCACTAGTAATATAATGAAATATAAGTATTATTCTTTTATGAATTGTTATTACATCCAATACATCACATACATAAATTTAACAATTAAATATCATCATCATTCTTTCATCAAATGTTGATTTGGTTATTCAACTTAACAAGTTTCACGAGTTTCATACGATTCATAATCAAAAGGATACATATATCCTTGTATGTAACTTTATGTTTCTCTTTATGTTAATTTAACTAATATGGTATAAAAGGAAACTCTCGGTTATCCAAGTTTGTATTCTTTCCATTTATATTAAGTATATGTATCCTTTGATATAATATATACAAACTATTTGTATAAAATTGAATCAACTACTTCTTCTTTAACAATTTATTTCTTATCTTACTTTGAATATTATAATACTGTTGAATCTAAGTATCAAATAATCGTAAGCATAAACTAGAAATACATATGGTCTTTATCAGATCTCATATAGGCAAGAAAAGTCATGCAATCATTTTTTCTTATGACAACTATTATCGTATAATATCAAAAGCCTTTAATTGATGTCCATGTTTATGCTTTTATTAGGTTGTGTTAAGTGCAACAATTTCATTAAAGTATTATACTTTTCAGCTCTACTCTATTCAACCTCTTACATCTTGCTATCATGGTGATGACATATATCTTACAAGTTTTCATCAAAGTTTATGAGACATTAGTCAACTTAAAATGTTAAAACATTTTGTCATTTATATGGTTTTGACATATCTTTAAAACTTTATCACCGAATCCTCAACAAGGATTATAACAAAATAACATAATGGGCATAAAATTTTCGATCTAACTTTGAGAACACTTCTCAAACTTAACCTATATCCAAGAAAATTGGTTCATTAACTCGGTATCAACTATACTAAACAAGGTAAATTTCACTCAGAACAAAATAGGAATGTAAGAAAAGCAAGTAATTAATTATGTGTCATGACTACCAAATGAGATTAAGATTTTAATCATGTATTTGGTTACTCCCACTATTTTTTTCAAAATAATAGCCTTCACTGCTATTCGGAAAGATTACTTTAATCTTTCTAATCATTCAAATATAGATCATCTTGAGTTTATTCAACAAACCAACTAAACTTAAATTAGGTAGATAACAACTTAATTAATCATATCTCATGTGACTCCTACATCCGTTACGTGACAACTCTTGTCAAAACATGTCTTATATGTTAGTCCTAATCCAGCCTCAAAATTGATATGATCATGACTTTGTTTATTAAAATCAAACAAATTTAGTTAATTAAGTGGAACTCATTGTTGTAAGATTAAACATTTCCATATTAAAGTGGCCTTGAGTTTGCTTAACAAGCCTAACAATAAATAAAGCTATAGTTTATTCCTATAACAATAGAAGGCAACAATCACGTTCACAACATGTACTGAATATTTTAATAAGGGATTTAATTTTATTCGTCTCATTAAACACAAAATTACATGTAAAATATCATACATATAAAACATACACTCAAACATATAAATAAAGTATACAACTTATGCACTCATAATCAAATTATATGCATAAAACATCAAGTTTCGTTTGATTTTAGTTATTGATCTCTATAATCTAAAATAATATTTCCAAATTCTTGGAAAATTAAATTAGATTAAATCCGTTGATTTCTAGATGAATTAAATTTCCATTTTAAATAAAAATTTAATTTAATTTGAAAACAATTTTCAAATCCAATTGAAAATTATTTTCAATTTTCTTGACTCCCTTAATTGAAAATAATTTTCGTTACATTATGTTTTTTCTTACCATAATTTAGAAAATCTCCTTTCGCAAAATTATATAAGTAACTTGTTTTAATTCAATTTGAAAACTATTTCTAATCTAATTCAAAATTACTATTTTGGAATTAAATTTTAATTTTAAAATAATAATTTGGAATCAAATTAAGAAAAATAATAATTGCCTTAATTTTGGAATTAAATTTTAATTTTAAAATAATAATTTGGAATCTAATTAAGAAAAATAATAATTACCTTAATTTTGGAATTAAATTTTAATTTTAAAACCATTTTTAAAAAATATTTGGAATAAAATTTATTAACAATACATTAATATTTGGAATAAAATTTATTAACAAATAACAATACATTAATCCTAATTCTAAAATTTCTTATTCTAATACTAAAATAGACCAAATGAGTGTCCAAGCACCATTTATTCTTAGTTTTACGTTAAAAAATTCGCATGTCAAACGCTGCCTTTTTCTACAATAAGGCTATTAATGTATCCAAACACACGCAATTTTAAACCTATATCCAAACACTCCTCTTCTTCGTCTTAAAGAAAAGCCTAACTGCAAAGAGGCCAACCCCCAGCTGGAACCTACAGCCCATGCCGCCGTCAACCACTAGCCTTCTCCAAGGCCGCTAACGTGGACCACCAGCCTTCTCTGACTAGTTGTAGCTAGCGCTCCTGCCCTCATCACCAAACACTGAAGAGAAGAATAGTTACCAAGGCAGAGAATCTCCTCGCACGACCATGGAATAGGCAAAAGGCAGATGAGCATCGCTGGTGAACACAAGTCCATGCTTTACCAACAAATCGGCCTCAAGTTCCTTTGATTTTAACGTCGACGATCTCTCTAACCAATGTTTGGGTGCGTTGTGCAGAAAGAAAATGGCAAAGGCGAGTTCTAGAGTTGCCGATACGGTGACAAAGAGATTCATAGCCGCTAGGATCTCTCTCTGTAGATCTCTAACACAAGACAGCATTTGCTTATGTTATCCTTGGCAGAAAATCTTACTCCAAAACCAACAGTCGTAACCACAAACAATCCAGTAAGCAGTAACTCAAAAGCCAACATGTATGGGACCAACCAATACACAAAGCCCAATAACACTCTTATTCCATTCGGCAGCCACAAAAAAGACTGCTTATTTTTAACACAAAAATAGCAGCAAGCATTAAGTCGAATATTTCAGTTTTCAGATTATGAATTCTGGGTTTTAGTGTTTTTGTTGTTTTAAAAAACAGTCTTTCAATTCTAAATTGAACAGAAAGTTTTGAATATTTAATCTAAAATTTTCAATGCAACAATTGCAGTTTGACTCCAAAATTAATCAATAACAATCAAATAATTTAATAAAATCATAGAATTAAAGATTACTTTGATACTACTGATAAGAAATTGAGTTTGGATTTGATCCTGTGCGTACAGAATAATTACAAAATTTTTCATAATTTGAATTTCCGAAAATTAAGATCTATTTAATTTTATAAAAATAATTTCTTTAATTTTAAGTGAAAAGACACTCATCAGTGGCTCTCAGCCATATGTGAAGATAAGGGGTTGCAATTACAACCATCCTTATAATTACCTGTGGTATTTCTTTTCCACACGATTCCTAGGTTTAGTTTGTGGTGTTGTTAAATTCTCTGTTTATATCTTCTGTGTGGTATGAATATCATGGCATAGAGTATCAGTTTGAGGTTTGCAGCCAGGATCCATTGCGTTCCTCCTTTTCTCATTTTCCCCGAATATTTTCCATGACTTTCTTCTGGAAAACTGGACTGGTTGTTTTGATTAATGAACAAGATAGCTCGGGGTTTAGTCCAGGCGTGGTTTACAACTATTGTTCAGACAATACAGGATCGTTGTATAGGACGGAGCTACGAGGTCTCTTGTTATACATTAGTCAATCGTTTTCTCCAATAGCATCCTCGAGCCTGCTGACAAATCTGCTACTGGCCACAAAAGCCATCAGTCTTTTCCCATAGCGACCTGTTGGTACTCCGCGCTTTTTTCTTACAGGTCTCCTTTTATAAGACAAGGCATTTAGTAATTTGTTTATAGCGTGATAGTTTAACGTCTTACAAAAGTCGCACTCTAGACTCTTTCCTTACATGACACTGCAAACCTTTTCACCTGCATGGCACTACAATATATTCTCAATGGGCTCCTAAGCTTTAACAAGCGTTGATTCTTTTCATCTGCTTCTAATTGGACCAAGACCTTTTATTGTGCGGGTTTCGATGGTTTTTGTGAGTTTCTATACATGCATTTTTTAGTCATGCCACTTGTTTTCTTGTTGTTCTTCCTCACACAGTATTGAGTTTATTTATTTATTTATTTATTTATTTATTTATTTATTTATTATTATTATTATTATTATTATTATTATTATTATTATTATTATTATTATTTTGTTTTTGTTTGTTTTTTAATCTATTAATCTATCTATATATATATCCCTAGGACATGTTAGGATAGTAACTACGGGAAAGTGTGAGATCCACGAGCTAGGAGGAATGACTTTTAATCACGCGGATGAGATCCGTGCAAGCGGGTCGATGCGTGCAACATGCAAAAATAAAAGAGGGGACGACATATTGCGAATAAGCACTTGGAAACTTTCACAGGAAAGTCTTTAGAATTAGCAAAGATTTTAGACAAGTATATGATACAAATAGCTTGCATTCAGGAGACTAATTGGTCAGGAGCTAAAGCAAAAGAGATAAGGGGCTTCAAACTATAGTATTATGGAAATATGCGGAAGCAGAATGAGGAAGGTATCCTAGTGGTCAAGGAACTTATAAACCAAGTGGTGGGGATCAAAGGGGTAAATGATAGGATTATGGCGGCTAAAATTGTTATTAGCAAGGAAGTTCTCAATGTAGTATGTGCTTATGCACCTCAAGCTGGTTTAGACGAACAACAAAAACTGGTATTCTGGGCGGCGCTGGATGGAGTGCTGCTACAAATTCCCAATTCTGAGCAGGTTATCTTATGAGGTGATTTTATTGGGCATATAGGGGTTGTTTCAAACGGATATACAGGAATTCATGGGGGTTTCAGATATGGCACTAGAAATGAAAGTGGAAATGCCTTATTGGACATGGCTGTAGCATTTGAGCTAGTGATAGCCAATTCCTTTTTTAAGAAAAACCAGGTGCACTTGGTGACATTTAAGAATAGCACGACCTAGACACAAATTGATTATTTTTTTTTGTCAGGAAGAGCGTCAGAGCATGGTGCAAGGATTGCAAAGTGCTTCTGGTCGCATGCTTATCAACCCCACATAAATTGTTAGTTTTCGATATAGGAATTAAGGGATGGAGGACACATCAATTTACTGAGTGATGTTGTAAAATTAGATGACAGAATCTAAAAGGGGGCATGGTGGAACGATTTAGGACTCAAATTTGGTATAGAGTCGCATGGGTTGTGAGAAGGGATGCTAATCGGATGTGGGAGGGAGTAGCCCCTGTAGTGAGAGAAACAACCACAAAACTCCTAGGAGTCTCTAAAAGGCAGAGGGGACGGTAAATGCGAAAAAGAGAGCATACAAAGATCTATTAGCAAGTACAATAGATGCGAAGCGAGAAACTATTAGAGTAAGGTACAGACTGGCAAAGTAGAAGGCAAAGAAGACAATTTCAGTGGCTAAAGGAGAAGCATACGAGACTATGTATAGGAATTTTGATACGTACAAAGGAGCACATAAAATTTTCAAGTTGGCACGAGATAGGGCACGTAAGATAAGGGATTTCAATCAAATCTATTGTATATGTGATAAAGAAGAACAAGTACTCACGGAGGCACATGCCATCAAGAATAGGTGGCAAAGATACTTTTATGGATTGCATAATGAAGGCATCTTGGTCAACATAGAGTTAGGCTAACCCTTCGTGTCGGAGCTTTTTTCTAACTGGTCCCAATGTGAAAGGGTCATAAAGGAAGAAATTACAAAGGTTTTGAGAGGGATGGGGAGTAGATGGGCAGTAAGGCTGGATGAGATCCTTATAAAGGTATGGAAGCAAATAGGAATTGTCAGTATTGAATGGTTAGTTCAGCTTTTTATTGTGATCCTAGACTCAACCAAAATGTTGGATGAATGGAGATTGAGTAGGTTGATCCAATTATACAAGGCCAAAGGGGACATCCAACATTGTCACAATTATAGAGGCATCAAATGAATAAGTCATACCATGAACCTGTGGGAGAAGGTAATTGAAAAGAGAGTTTGGAGAGCTGTTTCTATATCGGCCAACCAATTTGGATTTATGCTTGGTAGGTCCACGATAGAAGCAATACATTTACTCCGTAGGCTAATGGAATGCTACAAGGAACGAAAATGGGATTTACATATAATTTTTATTGATTTGGAGAAGGCATATGATAGAGTTCCTAGGGAAATCTTGTGGAGGTGTTTGGAGGCAAAAGAAATTCCTATGACCTATATACGCGTAATTAGAGATATGTTGAAGGAGCATTGACTAGCGCAAGGACGATAAAGGAGGACACGGAAACGTTTTCTATTGGTATTGGTCTACACTAAGGCTCCACTTTAAGCCCTTTTCTGTTCGCATTAGTGTTAGACGAGCTTACTAAATATATTCAAGGAGAGGTACCTTGGTGTATGTTATTTGCTGACGATATTGTCCTGGTAGATGAGACCAGAGTGGGGGTCAATTTCAAGTTAGAATGTTGGAGAGAAACGTTAGAGTCAAAAGGTTTTAGAATGAGCAGGACTAAGACGGAGTATTTAGAATGCAACTTTTCAGGAAGCCAGATGGTCCATGAGGTGGCGGTAGCAATTAGTACTAACGTCATACCACAAAAATCGAGCTTTAAGTACCTCGGGTCCATCATCCAGAGAGATGGTAATATCAATGCTGATATAGTCTATCGTATTAGATCTAGGTGGGGCAAATGGCGAAGGGCATCAGGGGTCTTATGTGATAAAAATATTCCTTTAAAGCTCAAAGGAAGTTTTATAGAATGGTGATTCGGCCAACCATATTATATGGGGCAGAATGTTGGCCCGCCAACATCGACATATAAGGTAGTTATTGGTAGAAGAGATGCGTATGCTTCGGTAGATGTGTGACATTACCAGAAGAGATAAGGTCCGAAATCGTGAGGTGAGAGACAGACTATAGGTGGCTAGTATTGTCGACAAGATGAGAGAGACTAAGCTTAGGTGGTTTGGGCATGTGACCAAGAGGCACTTTGATGCTCAGGTATGACGTTGTGAGCAAATAATCCTTAGTGACTACAAGAGGAGAAAAGGGAGGCCATTCAAGAACTGAAGGGAAATGGTCAAGAAAGATATGACAGAGTTGGCCCTTATTGAGGAAGCGGTCAGAAATAAAAAATTTTGGCGTGATAGGATAAGAGTAAGGGAAACCATTTAAAGTACACCAAACACAATCGAGTAAGTTTATTAGGAGCTGTTTACGGTGACGCTCACACAACGAATTTACCTCGTAGGAAGTCCAATCTGTCCTTTCTAGTTGCGAGTCGTGGACAAGTCGTTCTGTCATACTACTTGTCTTTTCAGCATAGGTGAAAGGGGAAAGGTCCAGCAAGGATGTCGAAAACTGTAGGATTGCCATACACACAGGGTTTCAGCGCAAGGACTCCAAGCCTAACTACAGACACGCAGAGCCGTTCTTTGCAGCTTGTCAGGTATTAGCAGATCTGGGCTCCATATCAGGTATACTCTTTGGTTCCTTTTTTTTAAAAATATATTTATATACGTATTTATTTTTATTTTATTTACCTCTTCTTTTAACATATTCAGTTTTCCTTTTTTTAAAACTCTTTTAACCTGCATCACTTTTTCATTATCACATTTACATGTGAGTCTACCAGAAATAGCCTCTCTACTATGTAGGGGTAAGGCTGCATACTATTAGACCTCTCCAGACCCCGCTTTTACTGCTGGACTTCGGACTAAGTGATGATGATGATGATTAACGCAAAAATCAAAGCATAGATCTTAATTCGTAATTTATTCTTAAGCTAAATCATTTTCTTGTTGTATCTCACGAACATTTTTCGAAATCAATCCATCTTAAAACCACCATAGCAGCACAAGTATCTGACCTCTAATAGTATCCACACAATAGATTAAGAAAACTCTATAACTCTTACAGAGAGGGATAAGGAAGAAGTGATAGCATCATTAGAGCTTAAGCCTATTTATAATAGGTTTTGGACATTTTAGTAATTTAATTAAAATTAATTCTAATTTTAATTAAACATTAACTAGAATTGCAAATAATTCTAATTAAATACTAATTACACTTAAATAAGATTCAATATTTCGTATTGATTCTTATCTATTAAATATCTCATATTTAATTATAAAATTTCTCAAACTTTACAATCAAGTCCAACTTGATTAAAATATCTTTACTCTCTTTAACCTATTCTTTATGTGAGATTCATTAGGATCTCAAATACATTGATAATGATTATAAATTATAATTCTAATTCATAGTTAGAACTAGATAAATTAAAACTCATTTTAATTTATCTTTAATTCTTCAATTAAATAATTTATAATCATAGATTAAGATTAACGTTTAGCAACGTATCATGATTACCCAAATATTTAGGAATGTCAAAGTAGTTTTGAGTAACTTTTTAGTGCATGAACTTTCTCGTATAATTCAATCATTTCATCATATAATATTCCGATTAGACATATATTATGAAATTAATTTCTACTCTCATTTGAGTCCAATCATATTGGTTCTCTATCATTAACTATCGATTCAATTAATGACATTTGAAAACTATTTATAAAGCGTCATTCTATCTTGACCAAGGATTTTTCGAATTAATCTTAACAAGAACAACGTAATATTCTCCCTAATTACTTTAAGGTGATGAATCTTACCTTGATTACACAACTATCTCTATATAGTTCATGCTATATCCAATGACTACTTTATAAATAACCTATGATTAAATAAGTTATAAGTAGTATTAAAATATAGTAATTTTTATACAAGATAACTTTGAAGACCTTAACTCAAATGATCACTTATCATCATAATGAAAATTCTATAAACATACAAGTAATATTTCAAATGGATATCAGGTCAGTTCAGCGAACTTATTCTCTAATAATCTCTCACACGTTTATTTAAGTATTTCCATACTTTAGCCTATATGATCAATTATTTCCTTTATAAGAAAAAATATAACATGTGCTAGTCTTTTTAGATTCTATTAATGCCCAATATTAATGAAACAATGACTAGAAACAATCTAGGGATAATACATAAGCGTAATATGACATAATTATAATCTCAATAAAATTTCATTTGCAATGTATAATTATTTCATAGACTTTATCATATAGATCTAAATATGTATAAAATAAATAATGCCTTTAAATGATTGTCACTAAACTACAACAAACTGTATGACTATAGAGCATAAATCAACAATAACAAGGATGGTTTTCTACGAAATCCAAATATGAATTTTCATCGAGAGAAAACATGGAATGAAGAGATCGTGATATACAAAATCGCGGAGACTAAACTCGCCCAAAATTCAAAATTTCAAAAACAGGGTAAACGAACGAGAGGTCTACATGGGAGAATGCACGGCGTGTAAGGGACGTCCCCAGTCCGAAGAGGCCGTCATATGTACAGATTGAGTTGGTAGCAAACTTTGAGTTCATACGTATTGGCGCAAATGACAAATGGTTTTCTGCTTTTCGATTCTTGGTCTATTCCTTTGAAAAAGCCGTCAAGTAATCCGTTTTGGGGACAAAAATTGACTGGAAGCGTCACGACTCGCCAGTCAAGTCGGTCAATACTAATGCAGGAACAATCGGTCAAACTCCCATGTTCATCCCACCAATTGTATACCATGTGCTGCACGCGTACTGTTTTTAACTTTCTTTTACGTTTAACTCCCCAATTACAAAAATTTAAAATATTAACGACCTTTTAAAAAGTTCTCTATTATTTCAATTTCATAAACGAAGTGTTCATAATTTAATAAATTACTGAAATATTTATTTTTAAGTTTTATTTATAACTATTAGAAATACAGTTGTAAGTAAGAATTACTTTACCTTAATTAAGATTATTATTTTACTCTTAATTTATAAAAATATAAAGATTTTATTTTATTATTTATCAACTCAAATGAATTTCTTTAACGACATTAAAGAAATTCATTTTTAATTATTATTTCTCTAATCTTTAATAATTAATTTTCAATCTTTTTTAAAATTTACTTTAAAAAGAATTATATTTCTAATTCATTGTATACTAATTTACATTCAATTAAATTTTTATTAAAACGTTTTTGTTAATATATTCGTGTTATTTAATTACATCTTAACTCAAATATTCAAAACATTACGATAGCAATTTTAATTCGTATTAATTCTAATTTCTGATGTGCAAGATTAAAAGTCATTCAAAAGGGAGTGAATTTTTTGGTTCTTAGTTCAAAAGTTATCAAGGATATCTTTTTGAAAACTTCAATATAGACATAGTTACACAATGCTGTTGAACCAGAAAATCATGACATGTAGTTTTCTAATGTTTAGGCACTATGGTTTATGCACACTCCTCAGCTACTGCAAAGTGGATGTCTCGTATGAAGAATGACAATACAAGTATAACTCAATTCACACAACTAAAAAAAAAAGGTAGTAAAACATGAAGATAAAAGAGTGAACCCAAGAGATACATCAGCATAAATTTATAGTGGTACGGTTTTCCAATAGAAATTTATAGATAAGGAACTCTCCATAAAGAGTGTAACGATATTTCCAATTGAAATTAATTTATAGATAAGGAAATCTCCTTCATATATATTATGCTACTTATTCAGTTAATAATCCCTTACTAGTTAATCAGGGGAGAAGTGAGGTTGTAGAGTTGTTACGTCTTTTCCCAGATGTAGGAGAAGCTATAATGGAGGAAGAGGTGATTAATATAACTAAGCTAGTGTTTGCATAAAATGTAATAATTTGTTAAGTTTTGACTGCCCGTAAGCTTATATATTGTGGCTAGCCTTCCCTTATAGCATATTATAGGATGAAAGAGATTTTGAACTTGCTTGTTTGAACCATACAATTTTGTACCAGTTCACTCTAGGAGTTTGGTTTCTTAATAACTGCTTGCATTAAATATTTGCAAAAATTCCTTAGGCATGTTTCCTTCATTGTATTGAATCATCTTAATTAAAGATAAGATTGAAGTTAGGGAGATGTACCATAAGTGCAAACCACTGCCTCTGATTAAGGCAGGTCTAATTGTTATCTAATACTTCTATCACTTAAGCATCATCTGGAATGGTAATCTTGTATAAAGGGCTAAAGTTGCTCCAATTATCTTAACAAAACCATATAGAAAAGCCATTTCTAAGCCTATACTTGAATTTCAATCTAACTTACTCCATCAGCTTAAGAATATGTAACATTGTCCAAAAAATTTTGTTTTTGTTGAATATTCCAGAAGTTTTCCTTTATCAATTAATGTTTATGTATCCATCTTACCCAAATTTCTTATTTATTAGTGAGGATTCTCCAAATCCTCTTGATCAATTGAACTTTGTTAGTAATTCTTATAAAAATGATTCTCATTCCCACTCTGTCTTAGGCAAGCACACATCACTTTATTTCATATTAGGCATTGATCTTTTAGATATGTCTCCTGACCATAGGAAACTCCTTATAATTTGTTTTAATAGCTTGAGTAAACTCTTTAGAAACATCAAGTGAGAAAACCAATGCACATAATGGTTGCTAAGTTTCAAGTTAGTAAGTTGTATTCCATCTATGAATGAAAGACTTATATTGCACCAATTATTGCTTCTCCTTTGAATTCTTCCAGTCAAGGGTTGAAAATATTTATTCTTTTGGAAGAGATAAGTACACCTAGATATATGATTTATGGCTTCTTGTTCTTAAGTCCTGTCAAATTAGAAAGAGAATTAGAGAGATGATTAGCACCTATTGATATAAATAGCTAACTCTTATCTTTGTTTATGGAGAGACCAATTAACTCTTTAAAGGTGCAAATAGTAGACATTAATGCACTAACTAAGCTTACATTAGCCCCAAAAATGAGTAACAAGTCATATTCAAATGATAAAACTATAAATCCTCAATTTTTTCATTTAAAATGAAAATTAAAGGACTTTTCCTAGCTAATTACAAGTTCAAAAAGTATGGTAAGAACTTTCAGGCTTAGTGTGAAAAAATATAGGGAGATTAGATTTCCTTGCCCTAAACCTTTTTCAACCTTGATAAGTTTAGTTGGCTCACCATTTCATTAAGATGGTATAGGAGATTGAAGTAATACATTAGTTGGCTCACCATTTCATTAAGATGCTTTAGGAGATTGATGTAATACATTGCTTAATCCAATGTATAAACCTTTTTAGAAAACCAAAGGCCTTCAATGTATTTAGAATGAAGTTTCAATTAATAGTGTTAGATACCTTGTGAAAGTCAATCTTAACAATATAACTCTTATCAAAGTGTCTATTGTTTCAACTATTAAATAATTCTTGAATTTACTGCCCTTTAATAAAAGCATCTTGTAAATGAGTGATGTAATGTTTCAAAACTGCCTCTAAAGGCTAGGAGTTTGGAAATGATCATATATATTGCATTGCAATAAGAAATAGGTCTTTGTTATGGTTTGAGGTCAAATAATATTCCTTTAAATCAGTGACATTGAAGGCCTAAGCAAAAGTTCCACCTTTTGGTTAAAATTTTTCTTATTAATAAGTGATTTAGGAACATACAAAGAAGAATAATTGTTATCAAGATTGTAAAGTGTGTTTGTAAAGTATGTAAGAGTCTTTTCTAATACTTCAACTTAAGATTGAGTATGATTTCCATTTTCCATTTTGAGTAGGGTAATTCTGTTGGGCCCCAAAATTTTTTTATTATTTTAGTAAGCATAAATTGAACGAATTTGGTGACTTTGTGGATAAATCATTTTAATTGGAGATTTATTAGTAAGTCAAGTTTAGAAGGATTTATTTCATAGATTGAAGGAAATTGAAAGTATTAAATGGAAGAATTAAGATTAAGTTAGAGTATAGTATGGTGTAAGTTAAATTGAAGAATTAAGAATGCATA
>JAOQMS010000009.1:2664395-2677694 GCA_027563885.1 Erythroxylum longipes | reverse complement strand
TAGTTACAGAATTTAATTAAATAAAGGTATTTCAATAAGAAGTGGGTATCAAGGATCAAGAAACAGTTAAGGACTTATACTAAGTACAAGACACGGGACAAGATGGTAGGAAAAGATCAAGATAAAAATCCACCTTGAATAAGGATTGTCTGGATAGTTGGGCTCCGAAATTGGGGTCCAACACTTGTGGTATCAGAGCATGAAGATAAATCATAAAATGGTTAAGGTGTTTTTCATTGCATTATGCCACGTTATATAACTCCGGATAGTTAGCTAATAAGGGTTTTTTTGGAATAACCCTATAGGGTAATAAGCTCACGTTTTATGATACTCTGGATAGTTGGGCTCCAAAAACCTATTGTAATTTTTCCTTAAGTGAACATATTTATGAAAGAAGTTATTGTTTCGAATATTTGAGCCATCACATTGTTGATATTTCATTTAAAATGGAAAAGTTCTGATATGCATTTAATTGATTGTATAATTATTCCATAACACTTAGCAATTAATGATATGAACTTGCTTAAGATACTCACTTTGACTCAAATGTGGTTTTAGGCACAATTCGGAAGCAAAGGAGTTAAATTGAGTCGAAAGCACCATATTTGGGTCGTTTTTGAAGAATTATACTCATTTGTCTTCATAGAGCAAGAATGAAGAAGATTAAAGCAAATAAAGACAAGAAAATGAAACCACAAAGTGAAGAACCAAGATATGAAGTGTCTCACGACTGTTGGAATTACTGCACAGTTGTGAGTGGATAGGACTGCATGGTGTCTCATGTGAGTGAGACACCACACATACACCACCTGTCCATTTAACATAGCTTTTTAAGTATAAAACAAAGGTATATGATGGATGGTGGATGGCTACACACGGAGGGCTGAAGCATCACACTCATGGCATAAAGTGTAGGATATGAATTTAATTAAAGGAGGGCACCAAAGACAGCAATTGAAGGGCAACACTAACACATTTTTCCTCTTCTATTTTGAAAGACACCTATCCCATATCCCTTTTTAAACTTAGGTGCCACATTTTAAACAAGGTTGTAAGGTATAAAGAACAAAGGAGTGGACGATTGGGATAAAAAGGAAGAATCGAATGTGTGTTGTTCGCTCAAGGTTACACGTGCTAAGTTTTACTGATTATAACCTTGGTAATTACCGCAAGCGCTCAGGTCTTTCGCGTAGTACCTAAGGTGTCGATCCCACGAGGAAGGGAACTAGTCCTAAAATCTAAAGATAGCTAAGTTCACAATAAACCTAATTAAACAAATAACATAGAAAATAAATCAATCAATAATCAAATTTAAGAAATTAAAGTGCCACAAGAATTAACAAAATAGTTAACTACACAAATAATCCGAAACCCAACCTAGAAATAACCAAGTGAGAGAAAGGAGGATTCAATTCGAAACTAAAGAAAATATACCAATCATGCAATTTCTTATTTAACGGGCCTAAATGGTCCTAGGGTGAATTACTCTATCTCGAGTTATAATTCTTAACCTAATTGATAAACCTTAATTCAAATTATGGGAATTGCGATCTCTCAATCTATAATTGGTCCAATAACTAAATTAGTTCTGAATTTTTCTATTAACCTACTGGGAATCTATACCGGTTTGATTCAACTCTCTACCTATCAATTTACCTAACTCTCGTTAGTCCAAATTGATGATTTTTACCGGCTCACCCCCTCAGTTTATTGCCAAGTTATGAACAATCGAAATACAATTAAATCGAAATAAAAAACCATCAAATAAATTTTATTAATTTTAAGAATAAAAAACCCGAAGATGAGTTTAGACAAAAGATCAACACTCAACAATAGCAATTCCAATCAGTATTCAATCTCATACATCAATGAAACCGATATAAAAATAGAAAATACTATCAGAACGGATCTCAGAGGTCACGACTGCGGGAAACCACCTGTTCTGGGAAGTACTTCGCGTAAAACATATCTCCGTGCCTCTCTTCCTTCATCTCCTTCCTCAATCGCTTGATTTCTCTCTGGGTTCCTCTTGGATTTTTGTATAAACTCACTGTTTTTCTTGACTCTCTTTGCTCTCTAATCACTGGTGGTGGCTGTCTTGTAATGTGCTATTTATTTTGTAGCAACCCTAGGTCAAACTCAAGGTCAAAACGGTCTGAAAAATCACTCAAATTTTGAGTTTTTGTGTTAACCCAACGCAGGACATGATTATGGCCCTGCGTGCCACGATCGTGGCTGTGATTTATCCTTTCTACCATAATCGTGTATCGTGGCCTAAAGTGCACGATCGCGTCCTAACTTGATGCTCTCTGTCACAATTGTGGCCCCTGGTGAACGATCGTCGCCTGGCTGCTTTTGAGTCTTCCTTCTCTGTCACGATCGTGGCCTCTGTGCACGATCGTGACCTATGTCTTTTAGCCCGAAACTCTTCAAATCTTCATCGTTCTTCCCCGTTTACCCTGCAACACTAACACACACAACAAGGTACCTTAAAAATATAACAATTACTCAAAGATTCATACTAAGCCATAAAAGATACATAAACATACAAACTAACATAATTAACATATAAACACACTCTTAACTCTCAATTTAACGCTAAGTACTTACTAGATAACACCTTAAAACATCATGTAAAACACAACTATCATGTGTGATGGCTATAAGATGAAATGAAGAATTTGGAGACACCTCATGTTGCCAACAGAGTGTGAATAGCTATCCCATTTAACCCTACATTTTTCATATAAAAGAAAAGAAATAGTGACGGCAAATGACATGAAATGATGTCTTTTTTTAGGGGCCAGAAAGAGTATAACTAACAGTGAATAACTAAGACAAGTTCCACTTTTATTAAAGAATAAAATAAGGGGAGAACTGAAGCAAAAATTAAATGGAGAGTTGGTTGCACCTGGAAAAGATAAGAAGGAGAAATCGAGAGAGCATCCACTCTTCTTGGAACAAAAGAAGATAGCCATTCATCTAGTTTTTAGCTGCGCTTGGAGATGGATAACTGAATAGAGTGAACAACAGCTTGATCACCTTCTTCTATTCAATTGTCCCACATGTCCCATTGATTTTAAGATAGCTTTGGAGTATAGAAAAGGCAGGTTGTGTGACAGGAGGTTGGGCAGAAAAAGAGACAGCATCTCCTTTATTTGGTCCTCCTTAGTTTCCAAGTGTATGAGGGTTAGAAAATAACCGAACAACAGCTGCTTCTTGATTATTTCTCTTTAATTTTCCACAGAAACAAAGGTGTTCTTAGCTGATTCTTGGAGACCCATGGAGAAGATGAAGGGCTAGACATCTTGACAACATCTCGGAGGTGAAATCGACACCGACGACCCAGTTAAGCATTTCTTCTTTATATTTGTTGTTTATTTCTCTCTTTAGGAATTGATTTTGTTATCCATTGTTTATTGTTTGGGTATTGTGAAAAGATGATTTGAATGTGTTCATTGGATTGTTTTATTACAAACCTATTGCTAGAATATTCAACGTAATCCGTAATTGTTATCCTGAAATTCACTTGTAGTGATTAATGATTCGTAATCATTAGGGATAACATAACCTAGGTTAAATGACACATAGTATGTGATTGTTGCCTTGATTAATCGATTTTCCTAAATCATAATGCTACTGCCTAATTGAATCTAAAGACCATATCCTAGGTTATTTGGTAGTTAGGTTTAATTAATGATCATATCTTAATTAAACAACACCTAAGGGAAAACTTGGTTTAATAGCTTAACCCATGATTAATAGTTTCTAGGGGAGGTTTGAGAACAACAAATCATTGAAATATGTTTAATTAGGGTGTAGGCTGAGATTGAGCTAACAAATTCATCACTTTCATCATTTTTTCATGTTTTCTTTAATTTGTCGTTACTAGTTTAGTTTCATTTTATTTTCTTGTTTAATAAACCAACCCCCTATAGCCTATACATCTATTGATTTCATTTTAACATCTTTAACACACGCTTTATGGGATCGACGTAGACTCACTACTGCTATAGTAGTAGGTCTAGTTTATTTTGAGTAGTGTTACAACGAGCTACCAAGTTCACTTATACTACTTTATTATAGTTATAAAGAGCTACTTTTTCTTCCTCTTATTTTTCAACATTGTTGGAGAATGTTAAAGGTTGATTTGATTCATGACTAAATTTTCCTTAGCATCAATAATAACCTAAAAAGTATTACTATATTTCTTAATATTAGAAACCTAAAGTTCCTTTTTGACTTTTTGAAGTTTCCTCTTATATGTAAACAATTTATGCCCTTGGAAATCGTAACTTAGTCCCCTAATTATTGCTTCATCAAAGCCCTCACCTTTAACTAAGAAATTATTTAAAATGAAGTTATTTTTCTCTAGTAATTTAATGTAAGGTTTTGAGCTATAATAGGGTGTGATATAAGAACAAGGGGCTGTTAAAAGATGCCATGGTGTTAGGCAAGTTTTCAGCCATTATGTATTAACCAAAACTCTATTGAGCTTTTTCCTTGAAAACCATTTCCGAATTTGATTTTTTAGGTATAAAAGTATCCCTCCATCTTTAAATTAATAACCTGAAGGTGGCTCATGTAATTATAAAAGTTATAAGAATATTTCTTATTTATTAAGGTAAGAATTTCCCTCTGCTTTGTATGGATGAATTGTACTATTAAATTCTTTAAGAATGATTTAAGGAGTGTTTATGGTAGAATAGATTTCATTTATCTTGTTCCATAAAGGAACACTCTGAAATTCAAGATTAAAAGTATAGACAAAAGTGATTTAGAGACTAATATACTTCTAAAAATTTCTTATAGATTAGTGAATAAGCTGATAAGAAAAAATTAAGTGAAGAAAAATAAATAAAAATTTTAAAAAAGAGAAGAAGTATGGAAAATTGGATGATATGGATTATTATGCTTGAAAAGAATGAAGAAAAAATGGGTGGTTAGAAGAACATCAGTAGTTAGTAGAGTGATAACTAATGTTCTTCTTAATTTAGTTGTATTTTTTTATTACTTGTGAATTTTTTCTTCTACTATTCCCTGTCCTTGATTAGCCTACATAACCCTTTAGCTCCATTACAACTATATTTGAAGTCCTTCTAGTTTTTTATTGAATATATCTATTTAAATTCTAGAAATTAGATGGTTTTAAAGCTTATGGTAAGTTTAATTTATATGAATATGATGCGAGTACCTCACCCAAATTTCAAACATTTATGTGAATGAGTAATATCTATGAGGAAATGTCAAATTATAGTTTCTGAACTTGATGAAGGAGGTATAATGGTGTTTAGTTAAAGAAAAACAAAAAATTAAGTGTGGGGAATTTGATAGGTTTATATTTTATGTTTTATTTAGGTTGACTTAACACTTTTATAGAATTTTTTAATATGGATTATATGATATTTTCCTATGTTTAGTTCATTGCATTCTGGCTAATAAACTTGAGGAGAAAATATAGAACTGAGTGTAAATTTCTCCACTATTGCCCAATGGAACAGATTATTAGGAAGGAACTGATCTTTGAGCTCCTTCTTTATCTGCACCCATGATTCCACTGGAGTTTTACTCGCACTAATCTCCGTAGAGGTCCTCGTCCTCCACCAGAGCTTGGCATCCTCATCTAAGTAGATGGCTGTCACATTGACCTTTTTAGAATCGGGTACCCTAGTAGTCGAAAAGTACTACTCCATATCCCACAATAAATTCTCCAACACTTTAGCATCCCGCACTCCTTCGAACACCCTGGGTTCACGTAACTTCACAGAGGAAAGCTGTGGTGTGGAGCTTCCAACCCGCTCAACATCTAGAGTTGCAACAGCAAGCCTTAGCACGGTAATCTCTAGCTGGGCCTCCTCCTTTACCTTCAACATATTCGCCATCTGTTGCTGCAACTGTTGGATCTGTGCCTCCAACATCTCGAATCGAGTATTGTGAGATGTGACCTGTTCCTTCCCTTGAGGAATTGGCCCAATGAGTGCTTCCACTTTAGTCACTCGTTCTGTCAAGTTGCCTACTGCCATTTCAAAATTTGGCTTTGATAACAGTTGATACAAAGGTCACTTTGGGACTCGAACTTTTTCACTGAAGTTGAACACTCTTTGCATGACAGTCTCACTTAGGTCCGCTTAGGCAAGACTCAGCCTTCAATGACCCTTAAAGTATTTACCTCGCACACTCGAAGAAACAATGCTACGAAAGCATTAAGAAATAAAGGCAACAAAGAAACAACAAAGATACGGCTAAACTAACCTTAATATTACTTTCCCTCAAAAGAATACAAGGAATGCTCTCTCTCTGAATGAGTTGAGAGCAAAGCTCGAATGAGCTATATATAAGCATTTTAACTTGGATGTCAAGTTACATTCAGAATCCCACTCACACTAAACTGCCTAAGATCGTGCTAAAATCACATCTATCTCTATCAGATTACATCACATAGACCAATTAGATGACACGCCCATTTAGATAGGACTCTAACTGATAAGATAGAATCTACAAGATAATAGAAAGATGGAGTTTACATTCAACTAGGAAACTACTATCCTTATCCTCGAATATCTCCACTATCTTCAGATGTTGTGTTCCACTGTAACTCTAACTCCTCGTGATCGCTACATCATCCAAGATCTCCCCACGATCTCTATCTGTTGATGATGTAGCGTGATCTTGTCGAAGCCCACATAGCAGACTGGCCTGATCCAATGCTTCCCACAACAAGTTTGTTAGTCGTGATCCATCCATCCGAGCATAGTCTCAGTTATTAGTCCGTCAAGTCCTTAGCCTGGGCTGAGTCAATCTTCACAAGGTCCAAGACTCTACCAAAATTTGCACCAAGTCTGATCCTACTAGCCCATGTTTGCCTTAGTGTTTTCGCATTCCTCCCTCATGCGTGTAATCCAACGAACCTCTCTTCTAAGGCTCCTCATTGAAGGTCGCTGAGAAGTGCTTCGAAGTTTAAGGGTCTAGCAGAAATGATATAAGCATTCTTTGCTTTATAAGCTACGTTAGCCAAATAACCTACCCATTGATCTGAATTTTCCCTTTGTTAAGCCCCCTTGAGCTTTAATTACCCTTTATATTTGTGCTAACCAAATTACATGCTTAAAACTTAACCAAATTTCTTACCTAAGCCTTAAAACTAGTGGAACATTTATTGATTGTTGAAGATTGTGGATGTTCAAGAGTATAAGTATGGGGGCGTGCATATGTGTGGGATGGTTATAATTGTTAGGATGCTATTTTATGTCATATCAATGAGATTCTCATATTGATGCATCTTCTTTCAATTTTTATCAAAAAAAGAAAGAAAAAGAGAAAAGGAAAAGGAAAGGAAAAAAAAAGAAAACAAAAGGTGTAAATAAAAGAATCCAGGAGGAAATACAATTGCTCTAAAAAGTTATTTTGCTTAGTTTCTCCTCCTAAAGTTGTATGGAATGGGTGACTTGAGTATCATGCATATCAGGTACAAGTTGCTTTGAAGGATCACTCATTATAGTTTCAATGTATTGTTTATCATTAATCTTTATGAGTGACCCCCTTTTAATTGGTTATGCTTCACGTGGTTTGCAGTGTGAGATCTTAAATTTGATATATGAAAAATAGTTTTTGCATTCAACACACAATTGTGTGTAAGTGTTGGTTTTTGTGCTTGATGGTATATTGAGTATTTTCTTGTTTCACTAGCTTTGATGGCTTTTACACTGCATTACCCAAATACATCTCAGCTTTACCCTTTCCCACATTACAACTTAGAAAGGTCCTTTGATTCATGATTATGCATATGAATCTTAGTGGTGGAGAAATGAAATAATATGCAAAGTTAAGGACTGTCATAATCAAGAATAGTGTTTGAATGTACTTATGGATCTATCTTAGTTAAACAGATTTTGTCTAAGTCTAACTCTAAGATTGCTCAGTTTCTAAAGGTAAAGAATGTTAATTGATTATGAGTAGAAGAGTTGAATGTTGAGTTCTTGCTATAGTTTTGGAAGTTATTTCTCTTTGATTATGACTATCTATTATTGGGAAATATGAAAAATGATCAAGTGTTTCGGTTTCTGACTTTAATTTGATTTTGATGATTTGCTTGAGGACAGTCAAAAGCTAAGAGTGGGGGAACTTGATATTTTCTTTATTTTTGATACATTTAATCCATGACACTTAGTTATCAATGCTTTCAAATGCTTAAGACATTCGCTTTAGTTCATATTTGGATGTAAGTACAATTTGGAAGAATAATAGATAAAGTAAGTTGAAAGCACACTCTTTCAGCCTTCTTCTTGATATTCACACTTAATTGTCTTCATAGAACAAGAAGAAGAAGGATTAGAGAAAAAGAAGATAAGAAAATGAATAAGATGAAGAGTATATACTGCAAACATCAAGCATGAAGGGTGTATAGGAGACTCACGACCATGAAATGTATCTCATGCCCATGACAAATTTGTCATAGCTGTGACATGGATTGTCATAGGTGTGACATGACTTGAGGGCTCACAACTGTAAGCCTTAATGAGCCATTTCACGGCTGTGACACACCAAGTCATGCCTGTTACTTTTGCCACCTCACCTAAAAGCCTAGTTTTTACTATAAATACATTATATTGACGATAGAAACAATTTAGACTTCATTTTATCAGGTTTTGGGAGAGTAGAGACAATAGTAGCTGCTATTTCTTAGAGACCCATGGAGAAGATGGAGGGCTAAGTATCCCGACACCAGTTTGAAGGTGAAATCGATGTCCAAGTCACAGTTAAGCATAATTTCTCTTTATTTAATATTGAATCTCTGTTTAAGGATTGTTATCGTTGTTCTATGTTGAATGACTTGGTTATTGTAAATGTTGGGCCCGGGTCTCGATTCTTATTTTGTAGTGACCAAAATGCTAAAACAGGGGGAATTTTAAAATAAAATAAATAAAATGCACAGTCGTGCACAAAATGCACGACCATGCCTTAAGAATGCACGACCATGCATATAAAAGGCATGACTATGCTTCTTAGTTGCTCATGATCGTGCTCAAGCACGATTGTGAAATTCCATTAATAGTGGGGTCATTCATGATCGTGCATGTGAACGATCGTACACCCCTAATAAAAATAGGGTTGGACACGATTGTGCATGTGCACGATCGTGCACCCCGACTCTGCTGCTCAAATTTCTAATCATCATAACTTTCAACTCCCATGCCCTAAAATTTCAAACTTTATATCGTTACAAATCTAAGAGAATAAGCTACAACTTTTATGGAGATGACTTTGTCTAATTCTGCCTAGATCAATACAGTTTATTCATTGAAGTTAGGATAAAATTTTTTGTCCCCCTTTTTCCTCTACTGCCTATATGAACCTTTACACTTCAGAACACCCGAAACCAACAACACAAAATATACATACAAAACTCCCAACTTAAACAGGCTCCCAACATAACCATTTGCTTAAGAAAATCTAACCAAAAGTCATCAAACATGTCACACTTGTATTTCCAACCGAAATTAACAACTTAACAGAGAAGAAAATTTGAACAGCACAAAAGAGAAATTCTTTAAATCTTACTTTCATTTCTCAAACACAACCGAGTTTATACATAGTTTTAGTTATATATCAAAAGCCACATCAGTAGTATAATACAAAACATATATGAATGCTCATGCTTGATATGCTTCTAAGATACCAAAAGTATCCGAACTAACTTAGTTACAAAAATAAGGTTCTTGGAGATTTGCCGAAGTTTGCAAGGTTGAATATTGATCTGCTTGTTCTGCACCTGAAGAGTGGAAAATAATAGGGTAAGCTGCGAAGCTCAGTGGCTAATTACGTTTATAGCCATTGGTGACGAGCCACAAGCAATCAAGCACGCGCGCGCGCGCGCGCGCACACACACACACACACACACACACACACACACAAACACACACACACACAAACACATATGTCGCACCTTAATCTAACAATTTTTTAAAAATTTCACAATTCCAGCTCACAAAACACATAATTAAAATTACAATCGCATAAAATCATATCATATATTATTCAACCATCAAAATGAAGCATTCAATCATATGTCATACTCAACTAATCACAATGAATTGCACACATATAATGGCGAAAACCAAAGTTTACACTATGAACGAAATGACTCCAATTTTCGAAACTCATGTTCCACAAGCGAGTAGCCAGGAGAAGGCTTTAGGTCAACGTGCATGTAACGAATGAAATTGTATCTTTCTTGTCCTTACACAAGCAAAATTTTGATACTTACATATGTCATAACATATTCATATTTTTATGCTTTTTGTGCTTTTCTTCTTTTCATTAATACCAAAAGTAACAGAATCTTTCAAAACAAACATGATATCAAATCACATAGCATTTTTCCCACATTCATAATGATTCAAAGACAAGCATTTAAGCACATACAATCATGTAAGAAATCAGCCCATCATCATAATAACCATAAACATATTACCCACCTATTTACTTGTAAATCCAAACTCAAGATTGTCTTTCCTTTTACTCTTGCCATCGATTTTCTTGATTCCTTTTAAACAACCAAACTTTCATTCAAACAAATATACAAATAGAAAATTCATAGAACTCTAATAATTAACGTTGAGCTTGGACTTAAACTACTATTGGTTTAACTAAGCTAGAAGAACAAAAATCTAGTTAAAAGTCTATGAAGATCTAAGAAAATGAATTTCTTGGTTCTCTTCTTTCTCTCTTCATTTTCAGCTTATAAAACATATTTTTCTCTACTTCCTTATTCTATCAAAATAGGAAGAATAGATAAAGGATACCTAAAACTCAACTGAACCTTTTTCCTTCCTTTTTCTTTCTCGTTTCTTTTTCATTCCTTTCTCTTCTTTTCTATTTCGATTTCTAGTCCTCTTCCTCTAGTTTCTTCTAGGTTCTTCTTTCTTTCTTCCTTACTTTTCCAGCACGTATCTCACACACCCTTCATTTACTTCTTCTCTTATTAACTTAGGACAACTTTAGTCTTTCCAAACTTACCCTTCACAACCGTGCGGGGTCCAACAGTAAAGATGATCTTAATGTGTTTATTAGATTGTTTTATTATAAACCCATTGCTAGAATCTTCAATATAATTCGTAATTGTTATGTTTGAGATTCGGTTGTACCAACTAATAACCTTGAATCATTAGGAGCAATGTAACTTAGGTTAGATAACCTGAGCTTATATAGTTACTACCTATATTGATTTGTTTTCCATTTTGTAATGGGGCTGCCCAATTAAATCTAGAGAGTATGGTCTAGGTTATTCGATAGTTAGACTTAATTAAAGATCTCGTTTTAATTAGACACAACCAAAGGAAAAATGGGGATTAGCAGAACTTGTTGCTAGTCTACAATCAATACTAGGAGAGGTGTGAAAGCATTATAATAGTGAAATATGTTTAGTCGTGTGTAGGCTGAGATTGATCCGAGAATCAAGTTTTACACATATTCAACACTTTTATCATTTTTGACTATTTTCTATTAAAAAATCCCCTTTTATTTCCTTAACATCAATCATTTTTATTGGAAGGATTAACTGAACATTCCTTGTGGATACGATCTTGACTCACCATAACTACAAATTTTTAGTATATAAAGTTAGGTAAATTTTACAGTAGACTCGACATGTGCTGTTAATTACTCAACAACTTTAACATGTAAGTTCGCTGGAATCATTGCAAAATGACTCGTGCCCTTCACTACAGTTAACTTTTATATAAATGCCAAACAAAAAGGCATTTAAAAGATTGTGAATTCAAAGTCACTCTACAGGCAAACATCTTGAGTGAAATTAGCACACTAACTCAATCCTATAGGTTACGGATAGAAGCACCGTGAGCGGTGGTCACCCAGGAGACAACCTTCAGCAAACTTCTTATTGATTTGCAAATTCGCATCAGAAAACATAGTAATAGAGACATTTGGAAACAGTCAGCACTTAACCCGTATGCTGATGGAAGGCTCAACATTTTGATAGCTAGTACAAGTACTTTAAAGAAAGCTATCAAGTTTTTAATGAATAAACTCGTCTCCTTGCACCGTAATTATAAAAAATATAGGAAGAAAAAAAATGTGAAGTAGGGCACATGAGTTTCAAAATCAGCTTCTAACGTCTTGAATTAATTTACGAACAGCCATCTTTTCACGAACCAACATTGTCCAATAAAAATATTTGACGATTCCCATGAATCGTAGTATTACAACGTTCCGTCGGAAAGTTGATTAAGAGTTTTTTTTTTGAGAATTAAGTTGATTAAGCAAAGCAGAGAGTTGAATTCGTCAGTACCATCAACCAAGAGATGTCCTAATTCAAAATTTTATAGAGAATTGACTCCTCCAGTGATATGACATCCACGTCAATTAGGTTCATGACGGTGAGACTGATGCCATAACTCTTGCTAATTTAATGGGTTTCAAATCCGAACGTTGAACCTAAAATTGTTTTCAGTACCACTTATTTTTGTGGGGCAGATCAATACATGACAATTGTTATCACCCACACCCACAGAGTCAAGTGAAAAATTCCATGGGACTGGAGGACCGGCGCCCGATTCTATTCTTTTGAACTGTTGCTCACTCTGCAATGGGTTTTCACGTCAGGGCGTTGTAAGAAAGCAATGCTTCGGTTCCACTTTTCTATTATCCACACTACTGAAACAGACTCATTGTATCGCTGGTTCCCCACCATGTAAATGAGTAGTTCCATCTTAACGAGCCTACTCCAACTTCTTTTGAAGACCACTTTGTCACAATTAATGTTAGGGTTCATAATGACTTCACCAACTCATTTATTTTTTATACGTCAATTAATGTCAGGCTAGTTATAACTTTACCAACACATTTAGTTTTCGTACTTCATAGTTAACATTACGTCATTTATTTTTAATTACAGCTAATAGCAAGTGTCTTTTATACTTTTCAAGATTGGTACCTGATAATTGAGAATATTCTTATCTTTTTATCACCTTGAAAACCTTCACAGTAAATTAATTAATTGATCATTATCTTTTTATCGCGGATCATTTTCAGGTAAAAACTATATGAGGTTTATTTTGTGATCATTTTTAGGTAACAACTATATCCAAAAAATGAAGATATTAGATGCTTATATGTATGACCATCGGTGGGTGGGTGGGTTTTGTTTGGATTATTCGTTTATGCATTTTTTTGTTGGCCCCCAAATTTTTTTAATTTATTAAGTATGATTTAAATGAATTATGAGGTGTTGATAGATTAATTTTGGAGTTAATTTGTTATGACAAGGTTAGTAGGATTTTA
>JAOQMS010000009.1:2632579-2650952 GCA_027563885.1 Erythroxylum longipes | reverse complement strand
ATGTTGGTGATAGTTCTATAGTCCCAGCTCCTTGAACTACAGAACAATCACCATTGGCACTCTGAATTACTTCCTTTTTGGGAACTGATGAAGACACAAAATCTCTTGGATCAAAGGACATGGTGTCTGTAGCACCACAGTCAAATAATCACCGAAAATTTTTTTCACCTCCGGATGCCTGAGTCTGGTATGCCCGTGCCACACTTTTATCTTGACAGATGTCAATCTGTAATTTTTCGAAAACTGGGGAACAGTTCTCACTAGTGCCGAAAATATTGTGATCATTTTGGCCTTTTTCTATTTTGACCAGACTTTGACCAACTTGCCTATTTTTGACTGGATCAATTCTGCTATTACTGCAACTGTTAGCCTCAAAATAATTAGGGTAAAATAAATGGAGACTTGACTTGCAATTAGAAAACCCTAATATAAAACCTTGCTTCTCAAAACTTTGAGACACTTGTGCGGCGGCAGCAACATTTGCGCCTCCTGTTGCTTCATTCTCCTCTGGTTTTTCGCAATTAATTCTGGTTGCTCCCTCCTTCTCGTCGGCTACCACTGTACTTACTCCCTTCTGTGCATCTCGTTGTCGCTGGCTTGTCCAGCCTTCCGGGAAGCCTATCAACTGGTAGCATTCCTCTCGTGAATGCCGTGCTTTCCCACAGTGAGAGCACCTCAATTTGCTCCGGTCAATTCCGTTGCTACCGCCTCTCGATGATTTTGGGCCACCTTTTCCGGTATCTGAAGAGCGAGGCTTGACAGTGGTGGTGTGACCCTCCATTCGACTTGTCCCATGGCTTGAAAAATGCGGCTTTGCTACGAGTCCTGCTCCCACGCCAATGATGAAATCGTCTGAGGCCTTCCGCTCCGGTCCCATCACGCTCCTTCTGTCCCGCTCGGTTCTAATCATGCCGTATGCGGCTTCGATGGTCGGTAATGGTTTCTGTTTCAATATTTCCCTTTTATCATTATCATACTCATCTGAGATGCCTTGGAGGAACTGATACAGTTTCTGTTCCGATCTAAGTTTGTTGAAAATTGCAATATCCTCTGGGTACTGCATAGGGTTGGGCTGTCGTGCTTCAATCTCTCTCCATAACTTCTGAATTTTGCTGTAAAACAATTCGAGGGACTCTGTCCCTTGCCTGATGCTATTAGCTCGAATAGTGAGGTCAAAAAACTGTACCCCATCTGTCCCTTGTGCGTACGTTTCCCGCAGCCCATCCCACAAATCTTTGGCAGTGGGATATTCGGCATAATTGGAGACCAATTCTGGGTCCATGTTTTCTAACATCCAAGAGCAAACTGTGAGGTCATTTTGTTCCCATTTGGGATATTCAGGACTGGTTTCATCCGGTGGTGCTGGTACTCCGGTGATATGATGAAGTTTTCCTCTCCCCCCAATAGCTATCTTCATTAATCGGGCCCAAAGGGTGTAATTAGAACTGTTTAATTTGACACTAATTGTGACTGACTGTGGGATACTAAACTGGTTGGTTTCTGTTTGTGGCAGGATTTTGAGAAAGGATGCGAACTGGGTTGCAAAATCGGATTGCTCCGACTGAGGATTGACCGGACTGGTGGCTGTGGCACTGGTTTCGTCACCTCCTGCCATTGGGTCAAGATTGGTTTACTAATAGATGATGATTGTCGGGCAGTTTTTTGTCACAAAATTGACTGAAGAACACTTCTCTGATACCATGAGGAAAAATAAAACTATTTTGTGGGAAAGAAGAAGGAAGAAGAATAGATTGTATTTCTTATTCTTTTCTGTTACATACACTGTACATTTATAGCTGTAAAAAGAAGTGTAGATAAGACTAAATTCCCTATAATTAGGGATTACAATCAAACTATACCATATATATCTCTAACTAACAGGTATTACCAAAAGAGGATAACTTTCCTCAGCTTTCCAAGAGTACTGATGAATCACATAGGGTTATCTTCAACCCTTATATGAGAAAACCAAAAGATAAGATCACAATGTTGACTTTTGGTCTTTTCCTTTATCCAAAGGAGAAAAATCTTACTTCAACAAAATTTGAAAGGGTGAGTAATAATAACTTCGAAGTTATAAGAATGTTAGATAAAGTTTGTTTCTAAAAAAATCTCTCATATTACTATTTCTGAAACATTCACCAAAATTTGGATATTGATATATAAATAGACATTTAGACTGTATTGTTTTTCGGAATTTTCCTAATAAAATAATAAAATATTTATTATTTTATATTCCATCTTAAACTTTTAAATTAAAAATTTTTATTTTTATTTTTTAAAATAAATTAGGATATAATATAAAATCTTTCTTTTTTATCTTATTCTTTTCTATTTTATCATAAACACTCATTTTAAATAATATTATATTACATTCCTTTTCATTAATAAATTTTCAACCGTATAACCTTAAATTCGTAACTGACATCCCTAACCCTAAGAAATGTAATAATCAAATCACCAGAACCGGAAAAGGAAAATACGACAACGACCCCAACTCTTTTCAGTTTTATGCGAAACCATCCCAGCTCTAATAAAAATAATAAAACCCACCGATCCCGATCCGATAATAAGTTGGCTTCGCGTTACACGGGGAGACAGTAAGCGGCGCGGCGAGGTAGCTAATAGTACTGTACTGTAACCGTCGCTTCTTCAACAACTCAAGTCTCTTTACTCATTCTTCAACAAAGGCAATTCCCTTTTTTCATTGTCGTTCACGTGTTTTACTCAGTAGAGCCTTCATTTGTCAGATCTCGTGTGGTGGTGTGTCCGATTTGCTGTTGTCTGTCATGTTAGATGCTTCCAACTACGATTTATAGATTGGGTTTTAAATTAGTTTCCTGTTGTATCTTTATACTTGATCATTGTGGAAATTGGTGTCTGCGGTTGATTCATTGAAGCGTGATTTGGTCAGTAATCTCTGATTCTTATAATAAGTACGGTTGGTCGTTTTGTACAATTTAGACCCATGTGTATTTTGATTTGTAGGTTTTGTCTTGTTTTCTATTGGTTCAACCTTTGAGTTTTAAGGTTTAGATGAATTATGCTTTTGCTGCAAAATGTATGGTTTCTTGAATTATTATTTTTGGTTTATGATTGGATTTAGGTTAATTTGTCGTGACCATGGCTACCAAGTTGCTGCAACTGCAGTCAAAGGCGTGTCAAGCATCTCAGTTTGTGGCCAAGCATGGAACTGTTTACTATAAGCAGTTGTTGGAGCAGAACAAGCAATACATTCAGGAGCCAGCCACAGTAGAGAAATGCAACCTGTTGGCAAAGCAATTGTTTTACACTCGTCTGGCTAGGTCTTACTTTCTCTTCCATTGTCATCTTGGTATTTGATTTTATTGACAAATGGTTTTCATGACTCTCACGCAATATTACTTTTGCTGTCTCAATAAAATCATAGGCATACTTGTACTGTAAGGTGCTAGATTGTATTCATCAAGTGATGGATTACCTATGTGTCTCGTGAGCTTCTATCACCTTGCGAGCTGGTTAATTAAATGTCTTTTCTAGGATTGAAAAGTTTCATGCTTGAGATGTTCAACTTAATCTTTTCGTCTTGCTGGTTTTGGTTGTATTTGGCCAGATTTTGTGTCAGAGTCAACTACTAAGTTGGTAAGTCCCTAGCAGGCCTGGCTACTGATTTTCTAAATTGTGTTGGAGATTAGAACAAGGGCTTCTTTTTACTGTGTTGATTGGCATTGTTTGAATTCCTGTATTTCTCCCTCTAATATGATTGAGCCTGTTGTTTACACCTACTTAGAGGCGATTGCTTTGGCTATTCTTTACTTATGGGTTAAAATGAGATAAATTCCTCCTTAAATGAACAAGAAAGAATTGCCATTGGAAGCTCGATAACCTTAATATATGTAGATGCCTTAACCATCATGATACATTCTAGTATAATTACGATGATCTGGATTATAAATGAACCAAGGAGGACCTTCTTCAAAACTATTAAAACGATGGAAGTCTAGTTAAGATTTGGACCCTACTCTCAGGTAGCAAATGTCATGGCCCTATGGAAAATAGTCTGGATTTTATTTTTGAAGCCAAAAAACAAAAATATCAAAGAGGAAATGATCTGGAGTAGGCCTCAAAGTCAATTGGATGAACTGATTTAGCCATGATCCTTCTGTAAGATGCTTGAGGGGAAAAAATCTCACGCATTACTGAACAGAAATTTCATAAACTAGCTTTGATAGTGATTTCAGAGGAAAACATTTCTCGACATAACTTTATTCGTGCATTCTTTTTCCATCAATGCAAATTAGCCTTTGTCTTCGGCCATTCTTTTGCATCGATTTCCATTGTTATTTTGGGAAGTATTTGATGCTTGATACCTTTTCTTTGTGAGTTTAATGTTTCAACTCTTTTTATATAATTACATTTGTAATTAATCTTGGTGTTTAACCATTTGAACAAAATTGCCAATGTTCTCACTAACTTCTCCATGCTCAAGATTCTATAAGTTCCCAACTTACAGTTTGCAAGCATATATAATTTAGAAGATATCTAACCAACTTGTCTGTAGGATTATATACCATGAAATTTTGCATCTTATTTGAGATTCCTCTTTTGTTATTTGTTTGCACAGTATTCCTAATCGTTATGAATCATTCTGGAAGGAGCTTGATCATGTGAAGAGCTTGTGGAGGAGGAGGCAGGAACTGAAGGTTGAGGATGCTGGCATTGCAGCTTTGTTTGGCCTGGAGTGCTTTGCTTGGTTTTGTGCTGGTGAAATCGTGGGAAGGGGATTCACTATCACCGGTTACTATCCCTGAGACAGCTACTTGCATAGAATATCTTTCATGGAGTTGAATATGTACTCTTCTGTTGTCACTTGCGTGATTTAATGGCGAAAACATGCAATTTTGTTTTCCTGCAAAATTTTTGAAGCTGAGAAATCAGTTCAATACCCTTATAGCCTCAATAATCTTACATTTAAAGCAGCTCAGGACACTGCTGTTGTTTGTTATCTTTTTCTGAAAGTCACTTTCTACGGATGAATTATGACAGTTCAAGCTTCTTTTTTGTTCTTGCTCCTCTTTTATATTGACAAGACCTTCACGTTTAAGTTTTGATTGCAATCGTGTAGAAGAAACAACATATTGGTTAACCTCATCGATTGGTCAAAATATCGCGCAGAGCAGTTGTTTCCGTATAATCTTGTGGATACAGATCTAAGTTGCTTGCTTACGTTACACAGTGTACTTTAAGGTATTTCTGCTCTATTATCTTCATCTATATTTTTGAACAAGATTCATCCCCATTGTGAAGTAACACGGTGAAAATAATTGATTGTAGCTTGTCTTATGCTAGATTGGCTGTTGCCTCGGAGACAGGGATTAACTGTTCTCCTGGGGTTGGATGAATTCTATATCTATTTGGGTGCTGAATTTGATGTTCAGGTTATCTAGATCCAATCAAAATTAGTAATTAAAAGGGAAAAAGAAAATAATTTCTCTTGTAGTTTCATTGAAGTTTATTATATTTCAAAAATTTTATAAGAAGTCTTTATTCTTATCCAAAATTTTATATATTCTTTCGTTAATTTTTTTCATTAAAATGTTAACAAAGAACAAAACTTTTTCCATGTGGACAATTATGTTGTAGGAGAATAATAGGGAATTAATAAATTGTAGAAATAATATAAATCAAACAAATTAATTTATTATATTTATAGATTATTACTGTGTCAAAAACAATAATTAACATATAATATTAATTTATTTTAATTACTGATAATATATTTATTAATTTAATATAATAATAAATTAAGTCTTTCATTAAATTTTTATTTATTACTTAAAAATAAATAAAATGATCCAATTTTTTATTTTTATTTATAATTCATATTTTATTAGTAATTAATTTAATTAATGTTTACTGTTAATAAATGAAATTCAAAAAATAAAATTTATATTTTCTTTAATATAATGCAAGTAATAAATATGTTATAATATCATTTATTTTATGCACAAATTATTTATTTATACTCATTTTTATTTATGAGTAACTTGTCTTTATATATTTTAAAATATAAATAATTAATGATGACGCATGATGATGATAAAAAATATTTAGCACTTGTAATGATTCTAGCGGATTGATACGATAAGGAAAATTATTTAGAACTCTTGTCAAGTCTAGCAAATGAATAAGAGAGAAATTAAATATTATTGACGCTAAGTATAAGGACTCATATGGGAACAAAAACTAACCAATAACTATGTTTTATTTAATTTTAAAAATATTTTTAAATATTTGAAAATAATTTTTAATTAAAGAAAAATTATTTGTAATTAAATTAGAAATTTTTTGATTAGATTACTATGTCTTACTTATAAAATTTTGAAAAAGAGTTTTTCTAATTTATAATAAGTAAGAAGATTAATTTATTAAAAATCATTTTGAATTAATTTTATTAAAGGAGTCATGATGGAAATGGTTTTTAATTTGAATTTGAAAATTATTTTTAAATCAATTTAAATTTCTATTTGAAATTTGAATTTAATTAATTTATGAATCAATTTGTTTAATCTAATTTAATTATCCAATATGTTATAAATATCCTTTTAGATTACAAAGATCAGTAACTAGAATCAAATAAATGTTGATGCTTCATGCATACAATTTGGTTCTATTTCCTTGAGAAATTCAATGATTTATTTTATATGTTTAATTATTAGATTTCTCAAGAAAATAGAACCAAATTGTATGCATGAAGCATCAACATCTATTTGATTATGATACTTTACATGCAATTTTATATTTGATGAGATCATCTGAAAATAAATCCCTTGTTAAAATATTGAGTCCATGTTCAAACATAATTGTTATCTTCTATTGTTATAAGAATAAACTAGAATTCCATTTATTAATAAGCTCGTTAAGCAAAGTCAATGTCGCTTTAACTCCAATATTTTCTTAACAATAGGTCCTACTTAACTTAATTTGTATGGTTTGAATAAGCATACATATGATCACATAAATTTAGAGACAGAGTTAGGGATAATATATACAATATATTTTGCCAAGAGATATTACCTAACGGATCTAAGAGTCATAAGAGATGTGATTGATAGAGTTGTTATCTACCTAATTTAACTTTAGTTAGTTTGTTGAGCAAACTTAAGATCGACATAATTTGAATAGGATTTTAGTCCACTAGAGAGATTAAAGTACTCTTTTTGAATAGTAATAATGGCTATTATTTTAAATAAAATATCGAGAGTAACCAAACACAAAATTAAAAGAGTATTAGCTTTTAAATTATTTGTGTTTGGTTACTAATTACTAGCTTTTTTACATTTATATTATATTTCGAGTGGAAATTTTCTTTGTTTAGTATAATTGATACAAAGTTTTAATGAACTAAAATTCTCAGACATAGGTTATGTTTAAAAAGAGTTCTTAGAATTAGAAAGAAAAGTTCTATGTTTATTACACAAGTTTGCTATTAATAGTTGTTGAGGATTTGGTAACAAAGTTTTAGAGATATGTTAAAATCATATAGATGATAAAATATAATGATATTTTGAGTTGATTAATATCTTATAAACTTTAATGACAATATGTAAGATATATGTCAACATAATAATAGCAAGGTACAAGGGTTTGCATAAAACAGGGCTAAAAGTATAGTATCTTGATAAAATTATTCCACTTAATTTAGCCTACTAAAAGCAAAAACATTGTCTACGCTGGAAGGCATTGACTTAGATATAATAATAGTTATCATTAGAAGGACAATAATTGTATAATTTTTCTTACCAATACATAATATGATAGAAATCATATATATTTTTCATTTATGCTTTTGAGTATGAGTTTGGATTCAATATTATTATAAAGATCAAGGTATAATTAGAATGAATGTGTTTATATAAATATTTTGTATAAGATGGATCAAGAGAGACTTACGCTTGAGATAAGTGACAAGAATGCAAAGTTAAACTAAACTATCATATTATGCCATATTGGTTAAATCAATATAATGAGAATAATAAAGTTCCATACTGGGATATATGTATTCTTTGTTATAGTCTTGTATGAAACTTGTCAGACTTGTTAGGTCGAAGAATAATAAAATCAACTTTTGATGAAAAGATGATGATGGAAATAAATTGTTAAATTTGATGTGTTGGATGTAATAACAATTCATAAAAGGATAAATACTTATATTTCATTATAATTAACAATTGTTTTCTATGATATATTTATATGTATTAAATGAAATACTGATTTAAAAATTAAAATATTTAAATATAAGTAAAAATTAAGCATTGGCTTTATATGATACAATCCTATATATCAAATGAAATTGATTTAAAGTTTAAAAAATTCAAAGTATTTAAATCTAAGTAGAAATTAAGTATGAGAATATTGAAGCATTTTATTAAGATATCTAATACATATGCAATATTAAAAATATCTATTATTCTATATATGAGTTTGTAGTATATGGACGTTAACTTTAGAAGCAAATTCTAATCAAGGTACATTTTAATTAGAATAATATTATTTTGAGAATAGAAATATTCCAATGTAGCATTAATTGCTAATTAAGACATAATGTATTTTTCATTCAATGGTAATTATCACTTAGACCAATAAGTTCTTTAATAAACTTTGTATAGTTTCTTGTATTGTTTAGACAATAATATATTATGGAACATTAGATCCATTGTGTATGTGAAAAGAGCTAATCCACCTCATCAAAGATCTAATTATGTATTTAGGAAGTTTGTTTTAGTTATAGTGATAATTGAGAAGAAATTTTTAAAATTTAAGCAAATACTATGTAGAATCTTGTATAATTCTCTTACTAAACCTTTGGTCTAGAAGTACATAATCTTCATATGGTAATATGGTATAAGATAGACAAAAAGGGCATAAATAATCCTAAGGTTTATCTCTGCTAACAAATTGAACTCTAACATTTCAAAGAGTACAAATTAAACCCTATCATTTGAGAAACGTTCAAATTCAACCCTATGTTAATAAAAAAAGTGACAGGAGTGTGATACCATCAAGTTTTTGCTAGGTCAAAGATGATGGACATATATTTATAATATTTTAATATTGATGTGGGTCCCATGTAGCCACATGGATCTGATAAGGCAACGTGTGAATTATGTACTTAAATTAAAATATTTAAATCAGATTAGTATTAAAAATAAGAGATCCACTCAAATAATTTATACCCTAAATATTATTAACCTAACAAATTAACTTAACTAATTATTAATTAACATCATAATGATAAAAAATGTTAGAGGAAATTATTTTTAAAATCCTTAATTTTGCTTAATTTTGTTATACTAATTAGAATTATCAAAAGTAGCAAAATTATTCTCAAACTTTTAGTTTGTTGCAAAACTAGTTTATTGTTAACCTTATAATGATGAATGGGTTATCAAAGCTCTCAAAATTAATTTTTGATTAGCTAAGCTATTATAGTATTCGTGAAACTAGGTTGAATCTCAAGAGAACTAAATATTGGTTTTTCAATTTCAATTGACAAAATCAAATGGGTTATTATTAATTAACTAATAAACTAAAATTATTAAGAAATCTAAATAAATCAATTAAGTATAAAAGTGAGAAATTCAATTTTACGTAACTCTAATTCAAGGAAAGGGTTTCATCCAATTATAACTTTGATCATTGGTTTTAAAAGAATAAATTTTCGCAACTCAAGTATTTAGTTTGAAACCTTTTAGGTTAGCCATAATAAGTTTTAGTTTTCCTAAATTAATTGTTTAAAACCTATTATTTAAATTAAAACTTAGCATTAATTGATTGAGTACGATAGCATTCTATATTAACTAAATGATAATAACAAGCTTAATAAAAAAGATTAAACCCTAAATTAAATAATTGAGATAACTATAACTATTTAATTTAGTTTTTTTATTTCTTATAATTTAATTATGCAAATACATAAATGTCCTACTTGCTACTTATATTAATTATTCATGACAATTAAGGATACATAAATAGCCTACTTGCTATTGGTACTAATCATTTATGAAAATTACGGATCATTCAACTTACAGATATTAATAGAATAATCAATACTAAATTTATTGACTCATAAAATAGAACAGCACAAAACAAGAAATACTTAAATTGAAAAAAATCTAGTTTTAGAACAAAACCTCCCAAAGTTAGAAAATGGAGTTTTTATTCCCCTTGAATTAGAAAATTTAAATTTAGCCATTAATGGCCATAGTTCCACACCAAAGATAGAAGAAAGAAGATAAAAGAATAATGATCATGTGTGTAATATTTTTTTCTGCTACTTTCCTCCCCACAAACTATCTTTTATCAATCTAGAGATAATCATTTAAACAAATTAAAATACCTATACAAAAGGGCTGAGAATGTCTCTTAGTTAGATTGAACTTCTTAGAGTGAGTCTGACTTTAGGCATTATGATCTCGTCTTGCTAGGTTCAACAATATGTCCTCTTTGACTCCATCTTTTCAAAATTCATGACTTTAGCAAATGATGCTCCAATTAAATATTTCAAGCCAAATTTGATTAAATACCCACTTCTCACCTCCTACAATAAGATAAATATTTATTTTAACAATTAAGCACTAAAATTAACTCCAAACAAAAGAGGTAAGTCCAATTAATATGACTTAAAAACATCTTATTGAATTTGCCCAAACTGGGCTTATACTTATCCTTAAGTATACATCAATTCAATATATCAATCATCCTCTTAGCACCTCTCATCCCCTTTCATGTTGTTAAAAAGTGTCCCAAAAGTTATTATACATTAAAGGCTTAAGATAAAATAGCAATAAAGAGAAAAAGTACTAATAAGATATATTTTTCTAGAATAAAAACATAACATCTCATCAATTTTATCAAAATAAAATGAAACAAGACTTGAAACCCTCTCATGTATTTCACTTTATGCACTTAAAATGTTTAGGGTTTATTAGAATTCAAATTCAAAACATAGTGAGTTATTTCTATAAACTTGCTTGTGAATCATATCTCCACCTTAAAAAGTGTGAATTTAATGCATAAATCAAAGAGTCTTTATAAGGTTTGCAATGTGGCTGAGGTAAAGATATGACAAGAAAATAAATCTTAGGTTTAAAAAATTGAGAGAACCATACAAACCCATCCACACAAGTTTTAACTCTAATTAGTCCAATATTTAATTGATTCAAATTGCATAATTTAATCACATAATTTTTTTCTTTCTTTATTTTTTAGAAAAAGAAACAGAAAAGGAGATTCTTATATTTTTTTGTTATACTTCCCCCCCATTCTATAAATAGTGAGAAATCAAAATGTTGTAACTTGAATCAATTATTCACTTTTCATGTAAGTGGTTTAAATTATAAGCAAATAAGCCTTATACAATTCCTTCAATTTATTGGCTCAAAATTATTAATAAAATTAATAAAAAAGAGTAAAACTAGCTTGTAAAAAGTTTATATGCAAGAAAAGAGAGGTCAAAGCTCAAATTGTTGCTTTAAGGGTAAAAATTGAGGTAGGGTTTTATGGCCAAAAATGATTATGCCTAAGTGCCCTTATCATCTTCATGTATACAAAATTGTGGTCTTAAAATGTACACAAGATCAAGTTTTAGCATAAACAAGTCATTTTTGATTACACACAACCAAAAAAAAAAGGTGTAAGCATAAATGTAATGAATTTCTCTTAGTTAAATGTCATGCATTGCTCTTAGTCTCAAAAACTCAAACGAGTATTAAAATGCATCAAATCTTGCTCATTTTTATTCAATAAAACTAACAAGATACTTTATATAATTTATAGGAAAACACTAATCATGCTCACCTTTCTCATATATTAAAAATTGAATAAAAAAGGTATCCTAACTTAGGGACCTTTTTAAAACAACAATAATAAAATTTAAGGCTATTAGAAGGAATAATCAACACATATGAATTATAATACTCAAGAGCCCAATCATACATTGTCTTTAATTTAGACATAAGATGCTCACATTTAATAAAATTAATCTATATAAAATGAGTGAAAGATTAGAATAGTACTTCAAATGCTCACAACTAAGGGGTGGCAAATATACCAAGGATAATGTAAAATGATCCTTTATAGTAGCCAAGTTAAGGTTCCTAAAATCTATGGATATTTGCCACCTATTTTGCACCATTACTGACACTAACTCATCATTTTGATTTCTTATCATTGTTACCCTAGTTTTCTTTGGCATAATATAAACTGAGCATATCCACTCACTATCTGAAATTGGATAGTTATACATACATTCAAAAGCTTTAGAATTTCTTTCGTTGATGGATTAAGTCCCTTTTATGGTTCCCTTGTTGGCTTAACATTTTCTTTTAAAAGAATCCTATATATGCAAATTGCTAGACATTTGCCTTTTATATAATCTAAAGTCCAACCAATTACAGCATTATACTCCTTTAGAAGTGCTACTAGAGTTTCTTCTTACTATTTAGTCAATCATTTTGAAATGATCATAAGTAGTCACTCTCCCATACCCAAATAGACATATTTTAGTTGATCAAGTAAAGCCTTTAATTTTAGTTTTGGAGTTTGTAAAACATAAGGCAACATTTTCTTATGAGTTATAATAATTTCAGCATCTAAAGCTTTTAAATCTATCGGCATTACTGATAATGATCCTACAACTTCATAAGTTTCATCAACTTGCCCATTCACTTTTGGTTTAACAATAAACTTTAACTCATTACCAATGCTTTCTTATTTAAAAATATCTTGTATAATTGAATCCATAATATCTATAATGATAAATAGAGTGAAAATTATTAGGACACTTCGATGCTTCAAAAATATTAAATTTTATAATATCTACATCAAACTTAATAGATCATATAACCCTTATCCACATCAAATTTTGTTTTATTCATCTTCACGAATGGCCTTCCTAATAAAAAGCTAAATGTTTAACATTATCTCTAGCTATTTTCAAGACAAAAAAGTACACTTCAAATACCAATCCATTAACCTAAACTAAAACATCCTCTACAACACCAATAGGACTCATATAAGAATGATCAGATAACTAAATAATCATATTAGTTTCTTGCAAAGAATTCAGGTTTAAAGCTTGGTAAATTGAGTATGGCATGACTTTAATAGATGTACCTAAATTATGGCATGACATGGTCTATAGCGTGACCTTATCTTGAGATCACAAATCTCTCTATTTCTTATGAAATTATTATATGATCTCTAACATGCCTTTACCCCTAGACTATAGATATCACAATCTTTTTTATGATTAGCTTGTGGTCGTGGCATGATTGTAGCTTAAGCCATATTGCTTTATATATATTCTTTACAACCATACAGTCTCTCTTTATATCTTATTTTAGGTTATATTTCTTGCTACATTTAAACCGTATAGGGCACAGGTTGGCATATGGGCATATATCAGATCATTTTCTCCTAAAAGTTGTAAATTTCTTCA
Source organism: Erythroxylum longipes (assembly GCA_027563885.1). Lineage (NCBI taxonomy): Eukaryota > Viridiplantae > Streptophyta > Magnoliopsida > Malpighiales > Erythroxylaceae > Erythroxylum > Erythroxylum longipes. The sequence goes on along the minus strand of JAOQMS010000009.1, from coordinate 2,637,472 downwards.
TTTTTTGCTTGAAAGAGTCTCCAAGGTCAATTTATAACAATAACCTAAAAAGAAATTGAAATTAAGTAAAATAAGGTAATTTAATATAAAAGGTAAAATAATTAAGAAAATATGTACATTTTTATACACATCAAATTCATTTGAGAGTCACTAAAAGTGAAAGTGATTTAATATTAGTCAATCACAATAGTTAAGTTATGTTAATCAATTACGATAGTTAAGTAACAATTGCTTATATGAAAGATCTCAAATTTCATTGCAAAACTAGATATATAGATATCAAGTATAATTACGTGTAAGATATAATTGCACAAAATGAAGTGATCATGAAGTATATATCTAAATGTCAAAAGAAATTTATATAGAAAACTACAAGTAGAAATGTTTTACAACAACTAAAGAAGACGTCCTTTAATATGTAGAAAATTAAAAAATCATAAATTATTTATGTTAAAAGATTAGTGATGCAAATTCTTTCCATCCAATCATTTAATTTACATAAGCTTCTTTTATTAAGGAGAATTTCGGAGATGTAGAATTTAAATATTTCTTTAAGTCAAACAAAAAGAAGATTTTTTTGAAGAATAAGAATTGTATTAATCCTTAAAAGGCAGACAAATAATGTTCCAATACAAAGGAAAGGTCATTAAAACTTAGTGACTATTAGTCATTACAAGACTAAAGACAAAAAGAGGAAATTAGACAATCCAAAAGGAAAGGAGATATTGTAGGTTTTGGAATTTCTGTCTTTGTATATTGATTTGAAGCCTAATGTGCTATATTAGCTTATTGTAGAATTGATCATAAGGAAGCTCCTTGTCATGAAAGATTCTACTATTTCTTTCATCCTATATGGCTGTAACTAATGATTATAGAACCACCTAGAAACACTGTTGTGCAGAACTGTTGAAAAATTTGTTAAGAGAATACCAAGCTATAATGCTTGTCAGGTTGGCTAATTCCTTATTAATCAATCATCTTCTCCTTAATTCCATCCATGTATTTTTGGTATAAGTGCAGATGAAGAAAAGATGTTCTTAATTCTCTTTTGTATGCTTAAAAAGTGAGCATCTATTGATAATGTTTGAATATTTTGTAGTATTGTCTACAGTCTGTAATTCATCCTGCATTGCAAGTCAAAGAGTTATAATGGCTTGAGGGTTGAGATAACTAGCCCACATTGGTTTTATCTAAGCATAGGAGAAAGATTAATGAAGAAAAGCCTTTTGAAGTACATATTAGTGAGCATGCCTTTAGAAGCATGTTTCTAGATGTATCGATCTATCTTTTTTACAACTTATGAAATTCCGGTAAATCTCAATTTTAAGAGGTCTAGATATAGCTGATTGCATAAAGATCTCCTTGTCATTGAGTGTTATTGCAACTGAAGCATTTAAATTTATTGATTTCTTAAGGGTTGAGGCTTCATTCACCACCTTGATAAGTTGACTAACATATAGCCAATTTTCACACCAGAAACTAGTGAATTTTCCATTCCTAATCAGAGCTATGAAATCAGTTTTGAATTTATCTCTTAGCCTCAAGATAGTTCCTAGAGTGGATGAGGTAGATTGATTAACTTCCAATGCCCATATGCTCTTGTTTTTTATGAAATAGGATTGTATCCATCTACACCACATTGATTTCTTGTCAGTCATAAGCCTCCAAATTCTCCTTATGAATAAAATACTATTCATAATATTGAGTGAGCATATGCCAATTCCACCTTCATTTCTAAGAGTGCACACTTCACTTCATTTCACTTTGCCAGACCACAGAATTGAGCATTTTTTTAATGGTCTTTATGATGTAACTTGGAAAGGCTACATGAGCAGCCCAATAAGTGTTTATTGAATTTAGGATTGATGTAATAAGTAATGCTCTCTTACTACTAATAGATGTTTGGAACTCCAAGAAGAAATTTTGCAGGGAATTTTAGGTGGAATTCTTTCATAAATTGAGCAATGCATCATTCTCCAATTTAAAACTAAAAAAAGAGACTCAAAAAAATTAAAATATCCAAAGAAAAAATACAAGTGAAGATTTTATGGTTAAAAAAAGTTATAAGTAAATGTTTTTAAGTACTTTCTAGATTATCCTCAAATGAACGTGATTAGATTGAATTGTAATATATAATGGATTGAAATATATGTACTATTAAATGCATCAATAAATATTTTCTCTCTTAATAAAAGTCAGACTTATAATACTGTAAAGATGTTTACTTGGTATTTAAATTTTGAAAATCAAATTAGTAATTATGCATTATCAAGAATTAATTTAGTATGGATTTGGAATATGAATTCAATCATTTCCTGTTATTTCCTTAAGAAAATGTTGATTGGTTGGTAATAAAAATGAGGATGATTCACTAATATGATTAGAAAGTAGAAACAATCAAACTAGACAGTGATTGAAAGAGGTAATAATAACGTTAAAGTGTAAGCACAAAGTCGCATGCTATAATGATAGATTTTTCCGTTTCGGTCCACATCCAATCAATGATTGGTTCAATTTCTATTTTTGAAGTAACAAAACTAATTCAACTTTTCACCTTCTAATTCTAACTACAAGAAATTTTGATCATTTTATTCTTTCAGCTTTTAAAATCCAAACTCATCTCCTTAATTCTACAAGGAATTTATGATTTACAAAAGTCCTGAAATAAATAAATAAATGCTCATGCTCATCAAAATCACATCTTATTTACTTTCTTCTTCTCTATCGTATCAAAATTGAAGTCCCAGCTCATTTTAAACAATACAGAAGAGGAAAACTTCAAAATGTTGGTTTTAGTAATATTAAATAGCTATGTTACACAAGAGTTTCAAGTCTACAAAATGGTAAGTTGCTCAACATTTTATTTTTTTCAAAATTTTGTTTCTATGCTTACATTATTTTTGGTAATTCTCTGTTTGTGGTAATTTAGCATTGTTTTTTTAACATGATGCTTTTTGTTTGTTTGGAATTTGCGTGGATTGGGGGGGATTTTCGCATGATTTGGATGTGGTAGTAAAACTTCATTGAATTTGGCAGCGTAGCCTATAAAGTTATTGAAGAATAAGAGAGTGTTTAGACAGTTCCTATTGTTATGGACTCTTCCACGAATCCTAAAAAAGTCTCGATTACTTAGTCTTTTATGTTTATGATATACTTGTATTTATATTATAATATACCTCTACTCTTTCGTGTGTGTTTCCTGTTAGGGGCACTTTGTATAAATATGTTACCAAAAGTGTGAATAAAAGAATATAGTAATTTGTAGCACTCTTTTCATCATTCCAACTTGGTATCAGAGTAACGAGCCAATCGTTCACCATGAATCATCCATCTCTCTGAACCACATCTGATAAAACATCACTTGATGGTTCCAATCCTCCTCAAAAAATTCCAATTTCGTTCAACTACACTATTGGTACCAAACTCAACGATGAAAACTCTGTTTTATAGAAGTCACAGGTGTATCCCATTATTATTGGCCATGGTCTTAAGGGATATCTAACCAAAGATACCTATGTTCCTTTTTAGTTTATTGATGTCGTTGCTATAGAATAGAGCTTCACCTCTGGCATGTCTAGTGATGTTGCTATCTTCTGTAAGGTTGTTAATTTGGATTTTGATTTCTGGCATAGATAAGATTAATTGTTAGTCGGTTGGCTCCATATGTCTATGACTGATGGTGTTTTGTGTCAAACTTTAAGCCTTGAAACGTTTGCTCAGGTTTGGAAAGCTCTCATGGACTCGTTTTCTGTTAGTTATAGGGATAGAGTTGGTTAAATTCAGTTTTAGTTTCACAACACAAAGAAGGGAAATATGTCTATCATTGACTTCTTTAATAAGATAAAGGGAATTGTCGATAATCTTGTTGTTGTAGTGATACAGTACGCACTCGAAACATTGTTACCACTGTTTTGAATGGTTTACCTATAGATTATCATCCTTTGAAGGTGTCTTTGAAAATAAGAATTGAACTTGTCACTTTGAATGAATTGCTTGGCTTGTTGTTAATTTATGAGAGTGATATTCAGGGTACTATTGCCTCAGAATCTTTTCCACCTCTTGCTAATGCTGTTGTTAAGCAAAATATACAGGGTAACTCTTCCCAAAATTCACAGTAATGAGCCCACCCCTTCGGGCATGGAGGTTGTTACCGAGGTCGAGGCCAAGATGGTCAACTAATCCCAACCAAAACAACTCCCCTATAGTCTGCCAAATTTGTCACCGACCTTACTGTAATGCTCTCTAGGGCTACAATCACTATGACCATACCTATCAACCTCCAAATTCCAAATAAAACAATCTGATTGCTACCTTTGCTGTTTCTCTAGGGATGTTTGTTGATCCTGACTGACATCCTAACATTGGTGCCACTAAAATTGTTAATCCTAATATGGTTGAAATTTAGAACCTAACTGAATACCATAAACCGACTCAAATTCAAATCGACAATAGTGCAGGTTTGGCAATTACTCATACGGGGAGCTCTTTCTTAAAAACTACATCCTTCCCTTTTTATCTCATCCGTATCTTATGTTGTTAGGAAATGAAAAAGAAACTACTTAGTGTCTTGCATTTGTGTCGTGATAATCTTCTTAAATTTGAGTGTGACGATTCTTCTTATTGTGAGAAGGACAAATTGTAACATCCCACTACCATAGGGTACGTACCTAAGCTTTTAAGGACTTATCCTATGATAATGGTATGTTAGAGCAAAAATGCATCGAACTTGCACATGGCATCGTCTAACATACACGAAATTGTTATCATTTTCTCTTAAACATTCACTTCATGCATTGATAAAATATATACATTGTTTTTCTCAACAATTGTTTACAATACTCTATACAGGTTCAGACAACATTTACAAAACGACTATAACTATTGTCTTTCGGG
>JAOQMS010000009.1:2614873-2626466 GCA_027563885.1 Erythroxylum longipes | reverse complement strand
AATTAGTCAATTGATCATCCATAGGATAGTTTAATAACTAGTTGAATCGATAGAGTCATTGGGTAGGTTGAGAGATCATCCAATCGATTCCCGTCAATTCAATTAGGGATAAATAGTTACACCTTGAGAGAGGGTAATTAGTACATTCAGTAATCTAGGGTGAGACGCAATTCAACCAATAAAATATAAGGGAGACAGAAGAAGGAAGAAGTAATCTCTAGCATTTAGATCCTTGAATTCAAATTTTCTGCAGTTGCGGTATTGTCCATTATTTACATTAGTCTTTTAATTTTAATTTAATATTCTAGAATAATTGCATTAAACAATTTTATTTCTTAAACAAAGTCTTTTCTAAATTAAGGGTTATTTGGGCATCAATTCCTGTGGGATCGATATCCGCTCTTTCTAACTACAAGTCACGACCCATTCACTTGCGATTTTTGAGCATAAAACAAGTAGATAGGTTTTACAATCCATCAACAATAACAACAAATAATAATGTATGAAATTAATTAAACCAATTGAATCCATTAATGCCTTTCTCGATAATAAACTATTACTAAAAAAAGCAATAATAAAACCCCCTGAATCTTTGGTTGATTGAACAGTTTATCTTGTGAGAGGCAAAAACTATCCATACTTAAGGTAACTACCAATACTTTATTAGTTTATGTAATTGGCTCCTCCTTTTGCTCTTTTAAACATTCATAAACTACCTCAATTTTCATGCAAGATAAATTGTACAATCTGTAAGGAAGGATTTTTCCCTTAAGATTTGATAATCACCTAAAGGGGTTTCAATCAATAATCAGCAAAGGAATCAATGTATGTTTCTCAAACACAAACATTTTCACTTGCATAAGGAAGATCTAGTTGATCAAAATGGAATTGAAGATGTTGAACAAAGCTAACGGATATAATACTAATATTGCAACTCTAGAGTCAAAGAGGTCCCTAGAGAAAATTCATGGGGAAATCTATGAGGCCCTATTTGATGATCACCACACTGAAGCAAAAGTGAGAACATTGGAACACCATACTAGAATAATAGAAATCAACGCTTCCTTTATAAAACAAAGATTCAGGACACTTTGAATAAAGGATACAAATAGAAACAAATATATTTTTTATAGAAAATTTGCATACAACGCAATTCAAAAGGACGAACACAAAATAAAATCAATTCATTAAGGGATGATAATAGTAAAATTCTTAGTTAGAAAGAGGAATTATAAAAAGAGGCTTATTATTTCTTCACTAAAAAATTGGCACAGGATATGATGTCTTACTCCAAAGGTACATTCTCCTAACTCTACTAAAGACTATCATCTAATATCATGTTGCAATATCATTTATAAAATTAGTGCAAAGTTACTAACCAATATATTGAAGTTTGTAATAGAACAAGTAGCTCATTATCCATAAGGTGCTTTGATAAGGGGAAGATTGATAAGGGAAAATGTATTTCTTGTACAAGAGTTATTCAAGGGTTATAATAGGAAGTATTCAAGAAAAAAATTGTTCTATGAAAGTTGACTTTTAGAATGCGTCAGCTGAAGAACTTTGTCATTAACCAAATTTCTTCTAATTTAGATTAGGCCTTAATTAAACCATTTAAGGAAAATGAAATTGAGAATCCTCTATTCTCACTACCTCCTCACAAGTTCCTAACCTTGATGGTTATAATGCTTTTTTTCCTAAAATATAAACCTAAATTAAAACTATAGTGATTGAAAAAGTATTAGAATTATTTAGAAATAGGAGCATATTAAAGGAGTTAAATAAGACATACATATGTCTTACTCTAAAGGTACATTCCCCTAACTTTACTAAAGATTATCATTTAATAACATGTTGCAATACAATTTACAAAATTAATACAAAGTTACAAACCAATATATTGAAGTTTGTAATAGAACAAATGGTTGATTACCCATAAGGTGCTTTCATAAGGGGAAGATTAATAAGGAAAAATGTATTTCTTGTACAAGAGTTATTCAAGGGTTATAACAGGAAGTATTTAAGAAAAAATTATGCCATAAAAGTTGACTTTTAGAAGGCATCAGCTAAGGAGCATTGTCAATAGCCAAATTTCTTCTAATTTAGACTAGGTCTTAATTAAACCATCTAAATCAAATGATGTTGAGAATCCTCTCTTACTGATTGTTACAATGCTTATTCTTTTCCCAAGGAATGGACCTAAATTAAACTATAGAGATTGAACTAGTGTTAGAATTATTTAGAAATATGATCATATTGAAAGAGTTAAATAAGACATATAAATCTCTTACTCTTAAGGTACATTCCCCTAACTCTACCAAAGATTATCATCTAATATCATGTTGCAATACCATTTATAAAATTAATTCAAAGTTGCTAACCAATATATTGAATTTTGTAATAGAACAAGTGGCTAATTACCCATAAGGTGCTTTCATAAGGGGAAGCTTAATAAGGGAAAATGTATTTCTTATACAAGGGTTATATATGAAGTGTTTAAGAAAAAAATTGTTCTATGAAAGTTGACTTTCATAATGCATAAACTAAGGGATATTGTTAATAGCCAAATTTCTTCTGATTGAGATGAGGCTTTAATCAAACCATTTGAAACAAATGATGATGAGAATCCTCTCTTCCCGCTACATCCTCACAAGCTCCTAAACTTAATGGTTAGTATGCTTTTTTCCCCCAAAAATATAAACCCAAAGTAAAACTATGGTGATTGAAGCAATGTTAGAATTATTTAGAAATAGGAGCATATTAAAGGAGTTAAATAAGATATACATATGTCTTACTCTTAAGGTACATTCCCCTAGCTCTACTAAAGATTATCATCTAATATCATGCTACAATACCATTAATAAAATTATTGTTAAGTTACTAACCAATATATTGAAATTTGTAATAGAACAAGTGGTTAATTACCCACAAGGTGCTTTCATAAGGCGAAGATTAATAAAGGAAAATGTATTTCTTGTACAATAGTTATTGAGGGGTTATGTAGGAATTATTTAAAGAAAAATTGTGCCATGAAAATTGACTTTTAGAAGGCATTAGCTGAGGAACATTGTCGATAGCCAAATTTCTTCTGATTTAGTTAAAGCTTTAATCCAACTGTTTGAAATGTTGGGAATCCTCTCTTCTTGCTACACCCTCACAAGCTCCTGACCTTGATGGTTATAATGCTTATTTTTCCCCAAAATATGGACCCAAAGTAAAACTATAGTGATGGAAGTAGTGTTAGAATCATTTAAAAATTGGAGCATATTGAAGGAGTTAAATTTGACATACATATGTCTTACTCTTAAGGTACATTCCCCTAACTCTACTAAAGATTATCATCTAACATCATGTTGCAATACCATTGATAAAATTAGTGCAAAGTTACTAACCAATATATTGAAGTTTGTAATAGAACTAGTGGTTTATTATCCACAAGGTGCTTTCATAAGGGGAAGATTAATAAGGGAAAATGTATTTCTTGTGCAAGAGTTATTCGAGGATAATTATAATAAGAATTATTTAAGGAAAAATTATGCCATGAAAGTTAAGTTTTAGAAGGAATTTGATTCGTTGTATTAGGGCTTCTTATTAAACACTTTACAGGCATTTAGAATTCCAGATGTTTTCAGCAATGGTATTGCTCAATATGTCACTAATATGTCATTTGGAATTTTGGTTAATGGGGAACCTACAAGATTGATTAAGGTCGTAAGGGGATCAAGGCAGGAGGATCCCTTATCCCCTCTACCTTTTCACCCTAGTTATGGATGCATTAATAAGGATGATTATGAATATGACAAGGAAAAGTAGGTTTTGATTTCACATTAAGTGTAAAGCCCAAAGATAGTATTGGTTTCCTTTATAGATGATCTGATGCTATTCTCTAGAGCTTATTCCAATTTAGTTTTAAAAATAATAAAAGCTCTAGAATCCTTCAAAGCTCTGTTGGTCTCTCTTCGAATAAAGATAAAAGCCAAATTTTAATTTTATTAGGAGCATATTCTCAATACAATACCTTATCTATCTTGATAGGATTAAAATGGAGCAAACCTTCTATAACATATTTAGGTATTCCAATCATTGCTAAAAGGCCTTCATTTTCGTACTTCAAACCTCTCTTGGACAGGATCCAAAATAGAAATGCAAGCTAAAAGAGTAGGCCTTTATCATTGGTAAGTAGAATACAATTAGTTAACTCAATCTTAAGTAGCTTGTATGTTTATTAGACCCCACATCTTTGGTTCCTTAAGATCTTAATCAAGGCCATCTATAGTATTCTGAGCAAAGTTTATTTTGTCAAGGCCATGGTACAATATGGTTTGGCTTGAGTAGGCATGTTCCTAAGCATCTATCAATCTTTGGCAACTTATCAAAGGCAAATCAAGTACCTTTAACATATTAAAGACAATCATGAACCTAGTGGGTATATGTGTCTTATGCAAATCATATACGGAATTAGTGGAACATCTATAATTTGGATGTGAATAGACAAGGAAATTTTGGGGTTGGATATTGGAACTTTGTGGCATAGATGTGTGTCACTTGAAAAGTTGTTATAATGGTTCTATAAAAATGGAGCTAGGAAGAACTCACAGTAGACTATATTCAAGATGGCTTTAAGCAATATTATCATTGGTATTTGGCTGGAAAGAAATCAAATATGTTTTAGGATTGATTCATCGCATGGGAGGAAGCTGATATTTTGTTTATCATATATTTTTGCAATTTATAAGAATAAATATTTCATTTTTATTTATGTTTATAATTTTCTAAATTTTATTCATATATACTAAACATAAAATTTTCGAACATCCTTACACGGAACGACTAATATAAAAACTATAGCCCTTAATCCCCGACGTTATATTTTCCTATGCAAGATGACGTTTCCCTTGGATTTCCCATCAACTTCGAAAATTGACTGTCCATTATTTAATGAAACTACCCTAATCAAAACCTATCCAAAATCAGAAGCAGTAAGAACCTAGACGACATGCAGCGTTTTAAAATATGTCATTCACGTCGTAAATGCAACCTAGCCAACTAACATAAACCATAAAACACCCATATCCAGGCAATTGCTATCTTTCCAACAAGAGGAAAAAGAAAACAAAAGCTTTAAAGCCTTTGTATTTTGTGTACTCTCACCTGCCCTTCACGGGCAATAGCCAAAAGTTTGCCCGCCACCTTTATTAACACAAAAGCCAAGCCCTCCACTTGTCACTTCTTCTCAAGAAAGAAAAGTAAAATAAAGTGTTAGATATCAATTAAACGCTATAAAGTCCTTATATACGGCAGCATTATGTTCCCAAAAAAAAATTAGGGCGTCTTTTTTATTTTTTATTTTTGTTTTTAATTTTAGCAAAAAATTTTGTTCATTTACATTTTTAGTTTTGGCTTTTTTTCAGTTTTTAAATTTTGTAAAAACTAAAAAAGTATTTTTTATTTAAATATTTTATAATCTAATTTACTATCAACTAAATATAATATTTAATTATTTAATATATTAATTATTAATAAAAATTATGAACAATTTGATTAATAATTATAAATAATCGAATTTAATTTAGTAATTATTAAGAAATATAACTAAGCTTATAATATCTTTAAAATATTAAATTTTAAATAAGATTTTGATTCAATAATTAAAATATATTTAAAATAAATATTTAAATTATTTATTTTAAGAAAATAAAATGATTTTAATTGATAATTTATTAATAAGTATTGTATAAGAGATTATGATAAATTTAGTTAATTAAAACAACTTATCTTTAAGTTTTTATCTAATATTTAATTACCATCAATAATAAAAATATAACTACATTGATATTACTAACTAAATAATTTTTTATTTGAAACAAAAATAAAAATAAAAATAGAACTAAATGTGAAAAAAATAAACCAAGACGAAGAGTAATTATTGGATATGACAAATAGAGTACACCGATATTTGAGTTAGTGAGTCAAATACGGGATAATATATATAGATAGATAGATATACATGTATTAAAATTTGACGCTTAATATTATTATGTAAAAAGGGGATAATATCATATTTATATAGAAGTTAAAATCAACATTTATTCATTACGTTAAACACATTCTTACAAATTTCGACACATTTGATTTTACATCTAGCATGGTGTGTATTAATTTTTTCCTGTCTAGTAGAATGACGTGCTTGTTTCTTAAGTTTTGCATTTAAATATAAAATAGTTGAATAGGGCTGCCGGATTGTGACGCCAATAAATATTTTTTACATGGAGAAATATAATGTATATCATAATTCACATTTACAAGAACTTGAATGAAACACTTTTTATCTTCTTATTATTAAGTCGAAGCCACCAATGACAAATTGTAGTGTATCTATTGAGAAGTGGACCCAATAAATAGACGGCAACCAATTACCATGCCGGCCTTTTACTTACATATGTATACACGCCTCGTTTACACCGAAACAAAAATGGCACTAACATGTGAAATACCTTCGGAGTTGAGATATAACACATATTTAGCGACAACTATCTTCGTGAACCTCTCAGTTCTTGGTAATTAGTAAGGGATTCATCATGAAGAATGCCTCCAGAAGCAAGCTTTTTCTATGCTTTCGACCTGCTGCACAAATGGACCAACCGCTGCTCGACAACAAAGAGGCCCATCGTCACAGAACCTGTGTTTCTGTGAAGAAGCAAGAGATCACCAACACGAAGCGTTGTGGGTCCAATTCGTCGCAATCTGATCATTGTATGGCCTCAACAGAATCACAAAATTCGCCAACTCTTGTTTCAACTAAGAAATCCGTCTCTCAGGTGATTAGGGCAGTTTGGTTGGACCCCAAATTGGTTAGTTTCTTCCTTATTAATTGGTAGCTCAAAGGCGATGGGTAGTATATAGTTAACTTTATGAATCATTATTGATTGATCTTCCATGTATGTTCATCTTCGTTGGTTTCAGTCCAACCAAATTCGATACGGCAAAGGTGTACCTCAAGACTACTTAAAAGGATCAAAAAACAGTTCTTCAACAAAGAGCAAAGAGTCTTCGGATATATTGAAAGATTATTCGTCGACCAAAGTGTTAAACACTTACGGTAGAAAATGGAATTCGGGTTTTCGTTATTCTTCGTCATCAATATCACCACCTTGGTCAAGTTCGGTACCAGAACCGAGTCATCAAGAACTTGAAGCAGAATCAAGGAACCAGAAAAAAATACAAAGTCAAAAGGATCAAAAACGCCCACCAATCACTCAGAAGAGCGTGGACAACTCTGGCATATACTTACTCCTTGTCAGCCTTATGGTGACCATATTTTGTGGTAAACTTTGTGCAATACTCTTTACATCAATTTGGCTATATTCCTTGCCTCGTCAAAACATCGTGGACATAATCTGCCGGCCAGAGTATGTTTCGAACCTGCTGGAGGGAAGAGAGCAATGTGAAGAGAACAAGAAGAGGGTAATAATGGATGGGCTGCTAGAGAGAAACCAAAAGAGTCAGATAAGGAAGAGGAGAACAACAATGACTATTTGACGTGAAGACTCTCATTTTGGTGCTGGATTCTGCATGGTCCATTTCTCTTCTTCTCTGATTAATTGTTTCTTCTGAGCAAAGGGAACAACGCACCTGTTGATTGTGCGATTGGCCTTTTCATGGTTTTAAAGGCGAACTGTAAAATATTACCAAAATATAAGCCAAATCATACAATTTATTTTCAACAAGTTTCATGTAATTGAACTAAAATCATTTTACTTTTTTCATGGTCAAATTTGATTGACCGAAAATTCTAAATACATTAAGACCATTGGCGATTGAATTACATATGTTATGTGTTCCTTAGTCAATTTGGAGATGGGATAAAAAGGTGGAGGAGAACTTGGAGAAGGAAGAATTGATAATTCCAGATGTAGGATGTTGTCAATTTGGAGATGGGATAAAGATATGGAGAAGAACTTGGAGAAGGAAGAATTGACACTACATAAAGGTAGCCCTTTGGCTATGTTTTTTTTGTCGACAATCTAAAAATTGTAGCTAAAAGTTAGCTAAGGCTCACCAATTGGCGAAGCTTCCAAAAATCATCGCTAAATTGCAAGCCTTTGGTGACGATTCAGAAACAACGTCACGAACTGATAATCCATTGGTAACACTTTTCTGAAATCATCACAAAAGGCTTACCTTTTGATGACGATTTTAGTAATCATCGAGAAATGTATGAAAATCATTGTCAAATACTTCAATAACAAAATAACTCTCTTATTTATAATTATGAATTCACTAACTTTGACTTAATCATTTTGTGATTGAACATCATATTAATAAAAATCAAATTTAATATTATTGACAATGATTCTAAGTGTAAAAATAAATTTAGCTAACAAAAATGTCAAATCCTTTCAATAAATTATGAAACTATAAACTCAAAATTAATTAATATTACATAGATTTATATTATATATTTTTCTCTTTTAAATTATATGATTTGAGATTTTTATATGGTGTCATAAAATTGTCAAATAGTTTTAACATGAAGTTTGTAATATAATGATATATGATTCCTACAAAAAAAATAAATAAATGATGATATATGATAAGTAATATAATATAATGATATATGGTAAGTAATACAATTGTAATTAGAAGTTTAACAATTCTTATGGACAAAACAATAAATAAAGTTTCACGCCTATTCCATCAAAAAGAAAAAATAATTATTTTTCTGAATTGTAAGTGACATGAGACTCGGTAGATAAGATAAAGGAGTTTCCTATGTATGGATTCCCAAGAAAGCTCCTTGCATGTTCAAAAGTATCAATTGAAATGGATAAAGATCTTCTCCCAGTAGTTAGTTTATTGACAGTCTCCTCCAACAACTTCTTCACTTTAACTAAACTACCAAAAGATACATTGAATATTTTCCTAGACGCAGTATGGAACAATGAATTAGATGAACCCCACGTATCATGCATTTCACCTAAGGAACAAATAATACAGAAAAATCATTTTAATTTCTTCCAATCCTTACAAAAATTAAATACTAAAAACTTTAAAAGCTAAACTAAATGGTATAAGGAACCCAAATTTGAACACATGCATACCCGATTGAATGACTTCGTCATAGCAATGAACATACATAGTTTTTACAATCAATGACTATTCAAAAACAACTGATTTGCCTAATCTTGTATAGACCATCGAGACATCTCCACCACCTCCATTTTCATCTACTTTCTCTCGATGATTCAAGGAAGCTTTACACAACACATAATATATACAATCACACGTTCATGTAATAGCTTCTTAACAGACAATGAGATACAGATAATAAAAAGAGAGCTAATTCGAATGATACTAAACACTTTGAAGAAGAAGATTAGCCATTGAAGGTAAGCGGTGATTAGATTTTAGCGAGCAGATATATTGTACATCAATTTGTTCTTCAATTGGGAGAATTCTTCTAGATAACTCCCATCGGAGCTCATCTCCATCATCGAAAATTATCTACCACGTCGACATTTTGTGATGAATTTATTTTACTGTTTTATTATGAAAAGTCAATAGAAACAAAAACAAGTCATAGATCTAATCAATATAGAAGCATAATGTACACTTAAATAAGGAATGAAAAATATATGAAGTTATATATGCAATTAACAAAATATTCATAGAAGAAGCAAAGATCATCGGAACTTAATTTTTTAATAGGCCAAAAATCTCCTGATGTTTCAAACTGCATGACTTCATTGTTTAAAGAAAGGACCAGGGATTGTTGTTATTGGTTGCATCAGTTTTATAAATCTTTTCCTTCTAATGTGGAGGCAAAGAGATATGTTTTGGAACAAATGTCTTAAGAAAATTGGAATAATTTATATGATTATTGAGCCTCTCCCAAAGTTCAAATTTGTTTTCTTGCCCTTCATATTTGTTTACATTGATCTTTTTAGATGATTTAATGGCTACCTAATCTTTTTTCCTTTATTTAGGAAAAATGTGAGAAGGCAAAGGTTTATTAAGGAAAAATGAAAACACCTCACAATTAAGGGTCTAAATCATTTGTAGTCGTCTGAAATGAACATGTAAAATATTGTATACAAGTTATAATTATATCAATAAACACCCATTATTTATTGTGCCTTGTATTTTTCTTTCATAAAATAGAGTTAGAAGGAACTACATAGACAAGAGTGTGATAGGATCACACTATGCAAAGTCACTCACAATAAGGAAGGTCAGAAGAAACAGAAAATAATTATGTAAGTATAAAATTTTGTTTAAATTTTAAGTTTATTTATTTAGTAGTACTAACTAATAATATTTACATTTAATATTATTTTTTCTTTTCAATTTTAGAATAAGATGCAAGACTTGTTATAAAAATCAATGTCTGAGGGGAATGAGGTCAATGTAGAAGACATTTGCAATATTATACTTGGTACATGTTCTGGTTATATCAAAAGTCTTGGCTTTGACCCTAAGCTAAATGTTTCAACCTCATCAAGATCTACACACGTTCAACATCTTGAAGAGGAAAACAAGATGCTTAAGGTTGAATTACAATATACTTGAAAAAAGTTAGCGAAGTATGATAAGTACCTCAAAAAGAATACTTCGCTTAGATTATCAAAACAGTGAAGATGAAAGTGAATGGTATTAATTACATCTCTTATAATTTTTTATTTTAATTCCTATTTGTATTATAATTTAAATTCAATAATTTTTTCCTCAAATTACAAATTTGAAGAAGATGCAACGACTGAGTGATTTGTATTATAATTTGTAAACTAGTTTTTGTATTTATTATTTTGTACACACAAATTGTTGAAGTTGTAATTAAATTCTTTTATATTAAGAAATTTGATATTTTAATTTTTATATACAATGCTTTAAATTATCAATTATTTTTTATAATTCTTATAATAAATTAACAATAAATATATCGAGACATTATATACAATAATATGGATTTAAAATGTAACAAATAATTTATTTCAACATAATATAACATTTCATTAAAACATAGATAAAAAATTTTACTACATTTTACAAATTGTAGCTAAAAACATTTGGCTACGATTTTAGAAATGTAGCTAAAAACTTTTGCCTATGTTTTCGTAAACGTAGCTAAAATTATTTGGGTATGTTTCAAGAAACGTAGCTAAAAGCTTTTGGCTACATTTTGCAAATGCAGCTAAACACTTTTAGCTACATTTATGAAAACGTAGCTAAAGACTTTTAGCTACATTTCCAAAAACATAGCTAATAGTTTTTAGCTACAAAAATAAGCGTTGCCAAACTTATTGGCGATGATTCCTACAATCGTAGCCAAATATTTTTTGCTACGAAAGTAAAGCCTTGGCAAAAAAATTTTAGTGACGATTCGCACAAAACGTCGCCTACAATTTTCAACTATGGGGATTTCGTGACGTTTTGTGTTAGACTCCGTTTCCGGAGTCTAACTCCTGCTTGCTCTGATACCACAACTGTTGGACCCCATTTCCAGAGCCCAACTATCTAGAATATCATAAAACGTGAGCTTATCACCATAACGTGGGCGTAATCCAATGAACAACACCTTAACCATTATTAATTC